>JANAVB010004600.1:20930511-21070831 GCA_029216955.1 Iris pallida | reverse complement strand
TTGATACTATCAAATTTATCTGATCATTAATTGCCATTCATACCCTTATCTCACAAGTCCAATGTAAATTCAACATTTAATGACTCTACCAAAACTGTACCTTCTGTCATAAAGTTTGAACATTACATGTTTACCATAGGCCTAATTGCTAATTTCCAAAACATATAACTCAAAACTATCCACTTAATATCTTTAGAATCATCTTAATTCTAAATTCTTCACATTATAGAGATTGATCCGAAACCTCTAAATAAAGTTTATGAAATCTTGAACTTGTTCAAATACGTCCTCCAAATCAAATCTAATATTATAGGCCTTACAAAATTTATTCTCATTATAAAACCAGCTTTCATATTCTCTCATCGTACACTTTCAAATATTATCCACCTTAAATAAAATTATCCACAAAGTCTCCTTTTTTTTTTCTTTTTTTTTTCTTTTTTTTCCCCAAAATCTCTATTCCTACGAAGATACACTTGATAACAAAAAATGCTTTGATTAGATGATTTACGACACTTCCTTAACTTTTCAAGTGAAGAGATACAAGAATTTAAATGATTTAAACATGTAGTTGACAGGAAAAGTACAAGATAATGATTGGTGAAATCGGGACATAGTTAATCAGGACGAAGAAAATAATGGTAAGGTGAGAAAATTACATACGATGAGAAGGAAAGAAAGAATGACGAAACAAGAAATATATAGTAGAATCATTCTTGTTCATTAGGTCAAAAGAAGTGAATCAATTTAAGATATGTTCTGATAACATACAATCTATCTATCATTGTTGCCAGAATTTTCGCCACACCAGTATGCTTAGATGCAATAAACGATAGAGTCATAACTATGGTATACATCCTATAATCATGTTATCTAGAATCTCGCCACGCCAATCGGTATGGCTGCAAGAAAATCTAAATTCTATGAATAGAGTAGTATATCCAAATTAGGCTCTATGTTTTGTCATACCAGCTAATATGGCTGCGATAAATTCTAAACTTCATAACTAAAGCAGACATTTAGCTTATCAGGATATAACATTTAATCACAAAATTTATCACGATGCAAGATCAAAGTTAACAACAAAAATCGAAAATTACATCAACAACGAATTAAGGAAGAAACAAATAGAAATAAGTGAAAACAGATTTCTAGATAAGTAGAGTGGGATCCTCAGGATCATCCCAAGGTACAAACTGGTCTAAATTGACCACTGAAATACAAACAAGAGATAAATACAGTTAACGGTCCTATGCGTGACGAGTTCTCCTATGTTGCAATCCTAGCATTCCTCTAGGTGTTCTAAATGTTATTCTAGTGTTATCAAGTGTCCTAGATCCTAATTGCAGGCATGTTGGTACAATAACGTAACCAAACAACTTAAGTCTGGACCTGTATGGGCCGCCAAAAAAATATGTCACGACCCGATACCCAAATTGTTGGGCCGGGCCGAGCCATGTTCAGCCTACGCTTGGTAAAGCGCAGTAAGTGTTCTAGATAAACAATAAAGGATCTAAGCCGCTAACAGTTCTAAAATCACATTTAAGGTTCATCACAACACAGCATCTATAAGCGAAGGTAAACAAACACATATTTAATAATACATTTCCAAAGTATCTAACTGGAGACAAAGTCCAGTTTCCAATTATAAGTACAGATAAAGTCTAAGTCTCAAAACACAAGAAAGATAACTAAGCAAGGTTCTCCGCTGAGTCTCTTCTGGAGCTAAGGCCATGTCCTCAATGCAGTACCATAATATGTAACACATAGCATTTTCTCCTCAGAAAGTAAACCTACAACGTTATCATGTCAGGACGGGAGCAAGTACAACCTCTACAACTAAAGTACTGAACATATAATGAAAGAGATGTACAACAAGAACATGGTGTGATAAGTCTATAAAACATGAAATACTAGAAACATGGCCTCATGGTACAACTGGGATCACAATATCATAGTAACACAGGGAACATGACATATCCGGAATCATGGTATATCTCATAATCTATCATGGCAGGATACATATGTCATAAAGACAGATGTATATGTAATATTTAAAACTGTAGCAGGTACGTGATCGGTCAATAGATGTACAATGTACTGAGGCACAATGTAAATAAAATGTACATATGTACAAGTGCACAAGCATTGGTGTACAACCGTACAGAAATGCGGGATAATGGCCTACGGTGCAGTATCATATAGAATGAACTTGCTCGGTACGATAATGGGGGCATGATCACGTACTCAGCTACTAGTTTTCCCATAACCCATATTCTATCATGTGAGAGATACGAGAACAGTAAAAACATATGAGAGATACTGGGATCGGTATAAAGCACGGTAGGTACTAATAGCAGTAAAACAGGTGAAAGTACTGAGAGCAGTAAAACATGTGAATACTCGGGCAGATATAAGCATAGTGAACCTGTACGGAAAACCAGTAAGAAGCTTGTGAAGATATGATAACTGTCCTAAGCATGGTAGGGACTGAATTAATGTAACATGTGAAGATTTAACTTGCAACCTCGGTTAATACATGTTCTAGCATTAAAAGACAGTAAATGAGTTTGTAGATGTACTTGCCTGGGATCCTGCTGTCAATATGAATCAAGGCTCGGAGTGAAGCCATGGTCCTAAAGATGAGATAATACAATAGCTAATCAGGGTGAAAAGACATACTATAATGTCTAGGTCAACTAGGACAAACTAAGACAAACTGGGTCAGAGGTTGACTTATAGTTGACTTTGGTCAACTGGTCAACTCCGGTCAATTCCAAGTCCAAGTATGGGGTGACACTATATCCAAACTAACTTTCTAGGGTCTTTACACTAGTTTGGGGTGAGGGTCCAATACTACAATAACTCAAAACAACACAAAAAGTTGCAAATCGTAATTATTCAATAAATAAATCAAATGAACATTGTGTTCCAATAATTTTTGAGATAGACAAAAAGCTTAATTTTTCATGAAATAAAGTACCAAAATGATCCTTATTAATTATAGAAATTTACACTAATTTTTCTGGAATTTGTAAACCTTCATAAACATTATTAAAAATCAGCAAACATAGGTATCCTGAAAATGAGCTCTGTTTTCCTATTTTTATAAAATACCAAAAGTACTTATTAAATGCTGAAAAAATTATAATAAATTAGCTAAATTAACATAGTATTTAAATACAATTTTTCCAGAATTTTACAGCACTTAAAATATATGAAAAAATGCAAAACAGCCTAAAACAGCATAAAACGGCATACCGGCGGTATACTGCGGCATACCGGCGGTATACCGGACTAAAGACAGTAAGTTTCTGGTGCCAAAAATGGCATGCCGGCGGTATACTGCGGCATACCGGCGGTATACCGGTTTTTCAAACAGCAACGAAATTCAAAAATTGCCAAAACTTGTTTCGGCCATAAAATCTTCATTTTAAATCGAAATTCGGACTTTCAAAAGTCAAAATTGAATAGAATTGAATTTCCAAACAACATGGAAGTATTAGTTTTCACAAATCAAAACATTTGATAGATCAAAACCTCAAAATACTCGAAAAATCATATCTAGAAACTCAGATCTACGTAATACTGTCGATCAAAACCAAAAGTGCTATATACTAAACATGTTAACAATTTAAAAAAGCAAATTATAGGCCAATAAAACTCTAGTTTCCATGGAAAACAAAATAAAGTATGGTCATGCCACTTTTGAGCAAGATACACTTGCCTAGGTTAAGCTCCAAGCCTAATCTTCTAGTCCACCACCAAGAGGGGTACGAAACCACACTCTAGACCTCAAGGCCAAGCTCTTGGCAAGCTCCAAGGGAAGAGAAAGTAATAAGAAATAAAGAGAGAGTGAAGAGAATGAAAATAGAGGGGAGAGAGAAAGTGAAATGGTTTATATAGAAGGGGGAATTAATCTTAGCCGTCGGATCGTGATCCATGTGAAGATCTAAGTCAATCATGACCATTCAAACAAAACCAAATATCCATTGGGTAATAGGGTGCATCTACACTATTCACGAAAATATCTAAATACTATTCATCAAAATATCCAAAACACTATTCACGAAAATATCAAAAATACTATTCATGAAAATATCTGAAATCGAAAATATCAAATGTGGAAAATCTGTATGGACGGTATGCCGTCGGTATACTCCGTATACTGGCGATATGCCGACCAAGAAGAAATCTATAAGTTAGGAAACATTTTTAAAGCATTACGAAAATCAAGAAATATGAAACACTCTACAAAATACGTATCCGTATTAAATACCGATACTGTGAGAAAATTTTATTCAGAAAATTTAAAATAAACCCTGAAATTCAGGGGGCTTACAGGTGCCCATGGCTGGTCATAGGGTGTGGGGGGGGTGTCCATGAAGACTTTGTGTCTTCTTCTTGGTTAAGGTTTGGACTTCTAGGTAAGGAATGATATTTTGAGGGGTTTAAGGAAAATATCTAATATGTAAATATCTAGATATTTACACTACTTTAACCAATGACTAAATCTATCCTCAAGCTTCTAGGTTAGTAGCTAACCTCTAGATTAGGGTAAACTAGGTTAGGGACTAACATGGTACTTAACAATAATTAAAATAATATTAAAAATACATAATTCCAAATAAAATCTAGTAAATTACCAAAATACCTTTTAGGCTAAAAATCACTAATTTGTGTTCTAAGCCTATGGCTAGGCTCACATGGTCATGGTAGTCTCTAGGTTATGAAATCTCTAGAGTTTACACTAGGGTTATACTAGTAAAATCACAAAGTCATAAGTCGTGACTTAGAAAATAGTTTTAATTAACTAAAAATCACCATAAATCATAATATGGTTTAAATATCATTATTAAATAATTATAATCACAAAATTTCAAAATTACCCTTATTTTAGAAATTGGGTGCTACAGTTTCCCCCCTTTGTTTGGAAACCCTCGTTTACTACTAAATAGTTCAATTATTAGGATTTTAGAAAAATATTTTTAGGATATTAATAATAAAAATACTAACCCTAGATAACATTCATTCTATCATCTAACGGTAATTAATCATAAGATTGAGAATTAGGGAGAGAATTTACACATAATAAATCAAACTAAATAATAATAATAACAATAATAATTATTATTATTATTATTATAACTATTATAATTATTATAATAAAAATGACTAGTATTGGGTTTCAAGTACGAGTTAAAGGAACTTTAATTCATTTGAAAAAATATAGGCTTAATTGCACTTTGATGCCCTCGACTATTTCAGTTTTTCAACTTAATATCCTAATTTTTTTACTTAGCTATTTTATTTTTTCACCTTAATATCTAAAACAAAAACAAAAAATTTTGAAACTACCCTTGGCTCCCTCTCTCTCTCCCCATGCACCTCCCCCCCTTCTCCGACGATGCCCGCCCCCCCTCCCTCTCTGGTGGTCAATTCCTCCTCCCCCTCCGGCGGTGCGCGAGGAGGGGTCACAGGTGGAGGAGGGGGTGGGGACGGCCGACGGCGAGAGGAGGGGAGAGGCGCACGGTGGTCGGAGGGGGGGAGCGGGGGGGTGTGGGTGGCCGGAGGGGGGAGGGGTGCGGGCGGGCGGAGAGGGGGAGGGAGTTGGGGAGTGGCTGGAGGGGAGAGGCGGTGGCCGGGAGGGGGGGGGGGGTGGGGGAGGGGTGTGGCGGAGGGGGGATGTGGGTTGGGAGGTAGTTTTGAATTTTAAGCAGGGACATTATTGTCCAAAAAAATCATGGTATCAAATTGAAGAAAAAAAGGGTTAAGATATCAAGTTGAAAACGAAAATAGTTGAGGGTATTAAAGTACAATTAAACCAAAAATATATGAGATTTTACTAGCTAATCATCGGTTTTCACATTTATTTATACAGTATCCATTATGCGTACATTCCTTAAAGTTTATATCGATAGTTACAACTTGTGTGCTAATATAAATGAATTGGAAATTTTACAGAATTACTTGTTTCGAAAGGTCCAGTCAACCAAAGTATGTTAGGAGTAGCCAAGATGATTTTGTAATCCTTTTTTTTTGTTACCAAATAAATTTTATAATTGAAATTAATGAAATTGAAGGGTTGACTCGTTGGATGGTATTTGGGGATGAAAGTCGAGTCACTATGAACTGGTTTTAGGAAGTCCACATAGGACATTCAATTATAAACTAAAAGGCCAACACTTTTAGCCCAATTCTGGGCTAACAAACAGCCCTTTAACATGAAAAATCATTACTTTGGGCTCTCAACCCGGCAAAAAGTAATACAGTTCCCTTCAATTTTCTTTTTCCGTACATCCAGTTTTGAGAACCGGATATTGGTCTAAAATGGGAAAAATAATAGACGCTATTATTTATGCCAATAGCAACAAATTAAGACATTCATTGGTCGCTATCAAGATGCCCAAGCAAACATTGTTATACATCCGAGCTCTCTAGCCTAGTGGTATTAGAGCGGACACCCGGAAGGACCGGCAAGGTTCGAGTCCCCCAATTGTGTGTGTGCGTGAGGATTTCAAAAAAAAATAATAAATAAAATAAATAAATAAAAATAAAGACTTTCTGTCCACCACTTTAAGCAGTTAAAACCCCCAAAAAGTGAGTGTTTGTTAAGCATACTTTTACGGTCTGCTTAGTAATGAGTTTACATTAGTTTTTGAACCCACCGTTCATGAAAATGCTTGCTTATTAAAAAAATTTGAGGCATTAATTTTGCTCGGCTTAAAATCCCTTACAAATTGATGTAATGTATATCCTACCCTTTTATGTGTTTTTCTTCTACTTCTTTCAAACTATGAATACTTTTCCGATAAGTTTTAAAAATATTTATCTCCTACTTCAACTAGACATATTTAATATTTTATTATTATTTTGATCAAATATTGACTTACACCTTCGAGTTGTTACTGTATGGCAGTTTTCGGTCGGAACCGTTTGTTTATATATGGACATATAGGTAATTTTTTCGTGTAAACAACTTTCCTAACCGTTCGCTAGAATTACCAAGCACGAGTTGGACTGGCTTAAAAGTCGCTAGTTAAAACCACCCAAAACTAGATCCCTCATAATTGATCGTAACCGGTACTCTAAAAATACCTCCTAACCGCTATCCTATAATTGCCAAACAGACCCTTAGGGAACTGTAATTACAAAGTTTATACTGTCCACAGATATTGAAAATGGGTTACCAAGATTATTGTAATTTTTACGAGAAGATATAAAATTTTTTTAATTTTTTTAATAAATTAAGAATAATTTGGTAATCTATCTTGAAAATTCTAAAATACTGTAAATGTCTCCTTGACAATTGCAATTATCTACTTTATTTACAAAAGGAAAAGGCCAAAAATTACCAAAACCAGTCTATAGTGACGGTTTTTTTTTTTTTTTTTTTTTTGTATAAACCACTCTCAATAGGACCTATAGGCCCAAATACCCAACGGGCCAGTAGGTTTAACTGAGATTGACAACAATGAACGCCTAAATTTGAGAGGAGAAAATAAACTGAAATATATTGAGTCCAAGATTTGTAAGATAATTTATGGAGAAACTGAACAGTGTATTTTTTTCTTTTAAATTCAGAAGAAAAATATCAGTAAAAGTAGGTAGCTAGACCTAAAAGAAATCATCTAGGGCTGGAGAACGAAAGTGTAGATAATGATAAAATCCATGTTATACAAACTATGGATAGCGACATAGATATAAGCTACAACTATCTTTAAAATAAGGACAGGGTATTCACCTACGTTTCATTATACGTACACAGATACGAGTACAAACACATATAAATATTATTATTTTTTCTTGTATGAGAAGAGAGGAGAGCCAAAGCATATTTTAATTAAGGCTTAATTGCACTTTGCTACCCTCAACTATTCCGCTTTTTCAACTTGATATCCTAAACTTTTTTTGTAACAAGTTGATACCCAAAAAAAATTTGGGACGAAATTACCCCTGCTCAAATCTTAAAATTACCCCCCTCCCTCCAACCCCAACCCCCTCCCCCACTCCGGCTACCCCCTCCCTCCTGCTCCGCCCCCCCTCCGGCCACCCCCCTCTCCCGCGTCCGGCCAACCCCCCTACCCCCACCGCCGTCGGCAGCCGCGGCGGCAACGACCGCCACAGCAGAAGCAGCCGCCGCCGCGGCGGTGGCGCCGGAAGCGGGAGGGGGGGTTAGCCGGACGTGGGAGAGGGGGGTGGCCGGAGGGGAGGCGGAGCGAGAGGGTGGGGGTGGCCGAAGTGGGGGGGGGGGGGGAGGGGGGGAGGGGAGAAGGGAAGAGGGAAGGGATAAGGGCATTTTGAAATTTTTAAAAAAAATTAGGTATCAAGTTGAAAAAAAAATAATAGTTGAGGTATTAACTTGTTACAAAAAAAGTTTAGGGTATCAAGTTGAAAAAGCAGAATAGTTGAGGGTAGCAAAGTACAATTAAGCCTTTAATTAAAATGTAAACGGAGCATCATATAAAAAATAACAAATTATGTGGCTACCAAATTTGTATCCATGATCTATTGAGTTTTATTTTTAGGTTCCTTATAAAGGCACTTCATTTTTTGATCAGGACTAGCCCATTTTAAACTTTGTATTATTTACAAGTTTGCCATTGAAGAAATTGATCAGGGCTATCCCACTCTTTGGTATAAGTTACTAGTGCAAACAAGGACTGCCCAAATTTCTGGCAGCCCTACATACAGTAAGGACTGCCAGAAAAATGGGCAGTCCTTTGTTTCACATGCTGTGACTTAGGACTGCCCAGTTTTCTGGCAGTCCATTCAGTTTGTAGGACTGCCAAAAAAATTGGGCAGTCCTTATTTGCACTAGTGACTTATACCAAAGAGTGGGATAGCCCTGATCAATTTCTTCAATGGCAAACTTGTAAATAATACAAAATTTAAAATGGGCTAGTCCTGATCAAAAAATAAAGTGCCTTTATAACTAACCTATTTTTATTGGACAACATAAATGCTCCGAAACTTTCATAGTGCATGGCAGCCCGGGCCGTATTAGAAAATATTTTCTTTACTCCTTCCAAGATATGCAAAAAAATAAATAAATAAAGTAAATATTACCGATTTTCGGAAAAGTCGTATACGTAGCATTGTCCTAAAGTTAATTCGGATATATGAGCAGACTTGTTCCGAATACTCCTAGTGGTAAAATTTCTGTTCTACTAGTATCTCCTCGTCGCACACAACTCGAAAAGAGCGACCCTGATTTAGTTCTGCCCATAGCAAGAATGAAGAACATAAGAGCTTTGAAAAAAAAAAATCGTGAGAAATTTTACATAGAGATTTCTGTAGTAAAAATGATGAGAGGAACCTCAATATATAGGCTGCTGAGTACTCTCCTACGGACAGAAAAATAATGGTCAATTAACTCGGGTTACAAAGTAAACAACAATGTAAAAAATGTGATTCATTGAACCTATGAATCACCTGGACAGAAATAAATGTGTCCAAACGTTTGAAAATCAATGGATTACAAACGGTCAGAAAATTAAAGATGAGCAAAAGGACTTTAAGGGACACAACCCGAATCTGAAGAGAAAATTGAATCGACATTCGGCGTCCGCAAATGTGGGCCCGTACTCGCACCCGTTACGCGTGCCGAATCAAGCCGGACGAGGCGCGTGTGTGGTTCCATAGGACTCCCGTATAAGCAATAAGGAGCAAAGCAATATATGTTCAAATAGTTTCTATACTCCAACCGATGTGGGACTATAAAAATGCAAAGAGAAGTTGGTATTTTGCAATCAGCACTAAGCTTGGACAGATGAGACGGATGCCTATCACCTCAACCACTCACATTAAATAATCAAACGAACTCATAGCATCCACCGTGAAAAGTGGTTTGAAGTGCTACATTTTTTGCTTTATAGTCAAAATTTGTAGCACTTGGGGTGGACTTTTGTCCGCACTTAAAAAATGCTAGAAAATGGAGAGGTTCTTAAAATTTGGAACGTATGCTAGTTCGTGAATAGTAAACACAACTGGACCCACCAAGTGGAAGAAAGAAAGAAAAAATAATAAAAAGGGAAGGAGAAAAAGGAGATTAATTTTGTGTGTTATTTGAAGTGCATCATTGTGTGTATACCAAGAAAACACATCAAAAACAATATTTTACACGATTTCAAAATAATCTAGAATATGGATAAGAATATCTCCACTATGGTTGCTATAAGCAACCAACTATCTAAAATATATGAAAATAAAGTTGAATATATAACAAACATAGTATATATAGATCTACATATATAGAATAATCTAAAATATACCGCACTATTGTTCCTGATTTCCGTTTCGGTCCAATACCTCGACAAGAGTAACCATTTACTCGATTAGTTCAAATAAAAAATTCAAATAGTGTGCAATGTTAGGTTTAGTAGCTTAATTGTCCCTACTTGAATTGCCTGTAAGTAGGAGTTGACAAATTAACAAGAATAAATAAAGTGTGGATCTTGGGATTTATAGCTATATGTAGGTATTTTGTATATGTTTTAGACTTGGTATAGCCTTATGTAGATTATGAAAGTGAGGCTACGTTTAGTAGCAATGGTTAATATTTTTATCTATACTTTGGGATATGCTCACATAATAGGTCTTATAGGTTATATAATTTATTGGCTAAAATATAACTTGATACTCTCAACTATCACTGTTTTTCAACTTGATATCCTCAACTTATATTTCTAACTTGATACCCATTTTTTAATTCCTAAACTACCATTTTTCAAACTGCTACTTCCCCCACCCCCTCCCCTCCCCTCCCCTGGCGGCCATCCCGCTGCCTCCTCCCCCTCCGGCGACCCTCCCCACCCCACACCCCCACCCCCGTACCCCCTCCCCACCCTACCTAGCCCCGCTCCCGTGCACCCCCGCGCGCCGCCCCGCTCTACCCGCACCCGCTCGCGTGGTGTCCAGCACACCCCCGAGCGTCCCCGCGTCCGCCGCCTGTTCACGCCTGCCGTCCGCTACCACCCACAGCTGGAGAGATAGGGAGGTGGGAGGTTGGGGGGAGAAAAGAATAAGCAATTTGGTCCATTTTTTTCCAGAGTATTAAGTTAGTACGTATAAAAGTTGAGGATATCAAGTTAAAAAAGATGATAGTTGAGGGTATCAAATTGCAATTTAGCATAGTTTATTTATCTTGGTCTTGCTAGCTTGTTTGTATTACTTTTATAGGTTCTCATTTGTACATCTATAACGGGATTGAATAAAAAAATAAGGCTGATCAATTCACATTTTCTACTTATTTTTTTTAATTCCTATACCTTATATCTCTCTCCTCTACTATTACAATGCGGCTAGGAAATTGCTAAAAAATATGAACCAACTAAGTCATATATATATATATAATCGGTAGTCGCAGTCGGCAGGGAATTAGTGGCCGGCGTACGGGCGGTCATCCTAAGTCGTCGAGGGCGTCTCTTCGGCGTCGTGGGCAAAGCGAGGTGTTGAGTAACTGCCGTCGAAAGACGGTGTGCTGCCGAGCGGAGCTCTGGAGCGCGCGGAGTGCGCGGGGTGTGTGTGCACGGCGATGATGACAAGGCCAACGGACTACGTCCGCACTCCAAAAGTCGTTCCATACGACAGGCCAAGAATCGTGTGCGTGGGACACACGATTTTACTAAGCCCGCACGCGTTGAAAAAAATAAATAATATATATATATATATATATATATATATATATATATATATATATATATATATATATATATATATATATATATATATATATCATCCATTAATTATTAAAACAATTATATAAAAAAATTATAACTACCACGTTTGTATCTCCTAATTTAGTTAAGAACATAAATTCTAAAATAATTTTAACTATTTCTACATATAACAAATTCCAAATATATTCAATATTCAAATTATGTTTAAATTAAGTATATAATATTATCTAATTAAATACACATCCAAAATTATAAAAATATATATATAACAAATCCTAAAATAAAATAATCAAATCATATTTAAAACACTTTAGTTTACTTTTAATTTTTTTATCCACTGGATTTTTTTTGACCATTCATATTAGCTTATTAAATAATCACCAATCTAACATATCAATAATTGCTATTTCGAATGCATTCAAAGACGCTAACGGAATTGTGATATCTCATTTCTCTGTATATAATTGGTTTTTTTGAACAAATAAGATATATACTATACAAATCTCTACTAATATAAGGTGGTTTGAAAATAGTTAAAAATTAAGCCGCCTAAGCGGTTTATCAATATTTCATTAATTATTTTTTAAAAATTTGACTAATTATTTAACTATTTAATATGATTAAATTTTAACTAAACACATCTAACATTAGTGGTTAAGATGTGACATATTTGTTTTTTTTTTTTTTGCTTGAATTCAATTCCTAGAAGGCTAGAAGTGGTCAAAGACTAATCTTCTTCTACGTGCAAGCTCCCTTGATGTATTAATGTACCCAAGTTTAACTAGAATGCGTAGGGCTTATGGTTGGGTCAGGCCTAGCGTTGGGTTATCGATTGAGCTTGGACAAACTTTAATCCAAATAAACTTCTAGGCAGTCAGAAATTTTATCGTTACAAATAAAATTTAAGTTGGAAGGATCCGACTAGGGGGGAGGGTTCAATTCAAACCGAATCGAATATAAAATTTTTGAAACAACCGTAAATCGTATTTTTTTAAAACCGAAAATCGAATCGGTTTCATAAAAACCGAACAAAACGAACCAAATTAATTCGGTTCGATTGTCGGTCGGTTCGGTTTTCATCGGAAAATGGGCCAGGCTTTCACATTTTTGCAAATGAGCCAATTTAAATAACAATTTCTTTAAAAAAAGTAAAAATAAACTAATGTTGTTGTATTTATGAATTATTACAATTACAGATAGTGAAAAAATATATGGGTAAAGTGCAAAAAAATCTCTCGTTAAATATACGCCTTTTGCGTAGAAAGACCTTTTAGAATTTTTGGCAGTTTGCCCCTCCTTAGATTACAAATTCGCTCGACTAAGCCCCTCCAGCCAAATTTTAAAAATTTTATACCTAAAATGCCCATGCCCCCTCTAACCCAACCACCCCCCCCCCCCCCCCCCCCCCCCCCCCCCCCCCCTCCGGCGGCGACGAGCCCCCATTCCTCCCGATCCCCCCCTCTCGCCGGCGAGCCCCCAGCCCCACCCACCTCGCCGACGAGCCCCCAGCCCCCCCGACCCCCCACCCCCCCTCCTCCTCCCTCACCTGCCCCGACCCCCCCCCCCCTCCCTCACCGACGAGCGCACCCCCCTGCTCCTCCTCACCGGCGAGCGGCCTCCCGACCCCCCCCTCCTCCCTCGCCGGCAAGCGCACCACTCCTGCTCCTCCTCCGCCGGCGAGCGCCCCCCCCCCCCCGAACCCCCCCCCCCCCGACCCCCCACCCCCCCCTCCTCCTCCCTCGCCGGCCCCAACCACCCCTCTCCTCCCTCGCCGGCGAGCGCACCCCCTCCTATTCCTCGCCGGCGAACGCAGTCCAAACAGCCGAGGAAGGAGGGGGGGAGGGATAAAATTGTCATTTGGGGGCAAAATGAGCATATTTCATACTTTTAAGAATTTTAAGAGCATGAGATCTTTTAGTGCAAAAAACGGAAATCTAACGAGAGTTTTTTGCACTTTACCCAAAAATATATTAGTATATATAGATTGAGAGTAGAGGGAGAGAGTGTTCAAATAAGTGACGACGAGTGCCAACAGAAAATGGAAGAAAAGAGTACGTTTTGACGGGGTTAGAAAAAATATTAGTATATATAAATTAAGAATAATTTGATAAATTATTGAATCTAAATCGATTTTCAGTTCAGTTACTCGGACCAAAAATTGAATCAATATTTTAAAATTTTAAATATCCAAACAAAAAATTGAACTATAATTGAAAAAAACGAACCAATTGTCATATTTCAATTATGAAATTGGGCTGGATTAAAGGCAATTGGTGCACTGACTGGTAGATTGGAGCGATAACCTAAGCTAAACCTCCCAAATTTTAACCCCCTATTGTACTTTCCAAACGTTAAGAAAGTGGCTTAGGGCAACCGGCAACTATGTGTCATTTGAAGACCCAAAACTATGGATGTGACACTTGGAATCAAGTAACATGGAAAGTGAACTAATCATTTTTCATGTCCAAGTTATAAAAATCAATTCGGTTATTTATAAAACAAAAAAATTACTGTAACAAAATAATTTTTGTATAAATTAGTACAAACAAAACAAGTTTTTTAAAATTTAAAATAACGAAAGTTGTCGCCAACTCAGATGGCAAAAAAATAAAAGCAATAAAAAAATATTCCGACCCAAAAATTCAGCCATCTGAGATGGCAGAAAAATGAAAAATAAAAATAAAAATTCAGCCATCTGAGATGGCGGAAAGAAAAAAAAAATCAGCCATCTTAGATGGCAGAATTCGAGGGTGCGGGCCCTAACTTGAACCAAGTGGTGGTTCATGGGTTGGTTTTTGTTTTTGTTATGTTTTGTGGGTTTTGTTTTTGTTAGGTTTTGTGAATTTTTTTTATTTGTTTAATTTGGTTTGTAACGGCTAGCTATTGGTTTGATTGTTTGATTTTATTTTCAACGGTTAACACGTGAACCCCGCTCATTGTCAACTCGTGAACCCACCTCTCACTGTCATCTCTCTGCCCCCCTCCTCCAACTCCATCTCTTTGTCATCTTGTGCCATCTTCAACTCGTGAACTCTCCACCCATTACTAAGAACCCACCACTTGAATTTTATGTTCCATACATTACTAAAAAATAACACATAAACCACCACTTGAACCATGAACTCATGAACCACTTGGTTCGAGCGAACCAACCGCGCGGGGCCCGCCCGCCCTCATATTCAGCCATCTCAGATGGCTGACTTATTTCTTCTTCTTCTTTTTCTTGCCATCTCGGATGGCTGAATTTATTTATTTATTTTTCAGTTTTTCGCCATCTCAGATGGTTGAATGTTTTGTTATTAATATTTTTTTATAGGCTTTTATTTCTCCGTCATCTAAGTTGGCGGCAATTTTTGTAATTTCAAATTTTAGAAAGTTGTTTCGTTTGTAATAATTTGTACAAAAATTAGTTCGTTACAGTAAATTTTAATATTAAAAAATTATGACCGTGGGATAAATAAATAAAAAGTTACATCCATTTTTAAATATTAATATTAATGATAATATCAATTTTAATATTAATGCTAATGTTAAAATTTGCTATGAATATGTCACTAATAGCATTTTTGTATAAAAATTAGTAGTGCAAGAGTTTCCATAGGATTTTTGATAAATAAACTGTTGTTTTTTGGGACACCTCTCAAAATGAGGCCCCGTCAAACCTTCAGTCCTAAATGACTGGCCATTGATAAATTACAGATCACTGTTATATAAGCACGCGCATTGCACATATTTTATCATTCATAGATTATAATTAGGAAGATTAGAAAGCCCTTGGAGTTAGGGGTGCAATCCGGACGGACTAAGAGTCCTATCGGATAAACCCACCAATGGATTAGGTTAGGGTTGAAGATACTTGGACTCGGATTGGGTTCGAATTAAAATATTTGAACCCGAACAAAAATCGGGTTGGGCTCGGGTTCATGTGTCGGGTTATCCAAAGAACCCGAAATCCGACACACACACACACACACACACACACACACACACACACACACACACACATATATATATATATATATATATATATATATATATATATATATTGTTTTATACTTTTTAAATAAAAAATTTAAATTCTAAATTTATCAGCCCAAACTCTTCAACTCTTTCTAAATCTCATGTTAGTTTGTATTTTGTAATGGTTGGTGTTTAATTACAATTTGATTATGTGTTTAATATTAATCTTATTTTAAATTATTTTAAATATCATATTAGAGTCTGATAAACCCAATGGACCGGACCCGACCCGACCCGAGCTTCCCCTGGACTTGGTCTTAGACCTCATATGTTGAACCCGAGGCCGGGATGGACTTGGGCTCGGACTAGGATTATCATTCATCGGGTTGGACTCGAGTTGAACTCAAGCCCGATTCAACCCGTCCGAGTTGCACCCCTACTTGGAGTGCATGACGTTGATGAGTTGGTTTAACTCTTCTAGTTCTAATTATATAGGTTATGGGTTCGAATCCTTCAAATTTTGCGTTAACAACTTAGAAAATTTAGCAACTAGCATTAACCATTTGATTTTCGCAATACATTAATTACTACAAAATGCATCTTTTAAATGGTTTTCAGTAGGATTTATTGCATATATTTGTTTTAATTACTAGAGTATAGGAAAAAAAAATATTGAAAAGTATTTTTGAAAAAAATAAAAATTCTACGATAGAAGCTAATTTTTATATTACATAATATAGTAGAATAGACTTTAAAACAACATTAAAATCAAGAACCGAAGAATTGGATGGAGACATTCTCCTATTATCATCCTATATTTTAACAATGAGGAGACAGGTTACATCAATTATCGCTCGAGTCAAGAGAAGAACAAGAAATGATACCTTCCATCATTATGGTCAAATATTATGGGTATTATATAATTTTTTTCTATTTTTTCTTTCTGAAACTTCATCCATTTACCAACTGACCAGCCTTTCAATTGTGTTTAGAAAATTAAACCAACACAAACATATACTAAACCAACAACTCAAACCCGCAACCTAGTGTGGGTCCACCCATATTTGATTGCTACTAGTTATTCCTACGACTCTTTTTAGATGTCCAACGACACTTACGAAAAACTTGTTTCTAACTTCCATCATTATTATAAATAGAAAAAATAATACGTCCATATGGTTCAATCTACCGATTTTTTGCTATCCAGTTAAAATTTAATACTTCTTTTCGATAATCACAAGTAGGGGTGTGCATTGGTCGGTGGTCGACCTATTTGGTCACAATCGAAGTTGAACCGAAGTTAATCGGTTTGAAAATAAGAAAACCGAACCAAACCAACCAAGTGGTCGGTTCGATTTTGAAACCGACCGACTTAGTTCGGTTTGGATCGGTTCAACACGGTCGGTTTTGATCACAGAAAAAAAAATGGATTGTCATTAATTTTTTTGGTACTGATGTTATTTGTTGTGTGAAACTTCAGTTATCACAGAGAATAAAATAAAATAAGTGTCAATCAATGACAGAATTATTTTTTTTTCATACGGATTCAACCAACAACAGCACAACAGTGGTGGAACGTGAAAATGTCATTCAACTAACAGCAACTTCAGCTTCAGCTTGCATTTTGCAGCATTGCACAACAATTTGTAATAGTTAAATTGGAGCCGCCACTACTCTTTGAGAGAGCAAGAGGCTCTTTCAAAGTGTGATGTCTATTGTTGAATGAACTAAATCGGTCCAATACCCAAGTAAGTTAGTAATCCAACCATAATTATTTAACATCCACATAGGATTTGGTTCGATTCGGTTTTAAAACGATTTTTGGTATAACCAAATCGTGAACCGAACCGAACCGATCGGTTTTAAAAAAATTGCAGCCGAACCAAACCGACCGAACCATCGGTTCGGTTTAAAACAGATCGGTTCGATTTGATTTGGTTCGATTTAGTCGGTTTGATTTAATTGTGCACAGTCCTAATCACAAGAGCCACTCGAGTTCGGTCCATGCAGGACTCTTGTATCATTTGTAATATTTAATATTTTTTACTAGTTTCAGGATTTTATGTTGACATATATATATGTGTCGTATTAGTAGACGCATATTATATTCTCTCTTTCAATCATAATTCTTCTTTTATTTTTTTTCCATAGAAAATACCACTATATTTTATTATATTATATATAGAGATATTATATATCTTATTTATGTAAGTGTTAGGTACAGGGACGGATCCACATGGAGAGCAATGGATGCTGACATCCCTTTGATTTTTCTTATATGTATTTTAGTAACAAAATTATTGAAGTTATATATATATATATATATATATATATATATATATATATATATATATATATATATATTTATTTATTTATTTATTTTTATTTTATTTTTGAAGCAATGGGTAATTGTGGCGAACTCGCCTCCACCGGGGCTCGAACTCCTGACCACTTGGGCCGCATGCATCTCTCTTAACCACTAGGCTAGAGATGATTTGCATATATATATATATATATATATATATATATATATATATATATATATATTTTTTTTTTTTTTTTTTTTTTTTTTTTTTTTTTTTTGAAGAAAGGGTACTTTATTTCAAAATAAGAGATTTACAAAAACCACACATGAGTCTAATGCGCCCCAAGTGAGACTAACTAATAATCTTAAGATCACATTCAATATTATTAATGATGGCAAGCGCAGACGCCTGGACACCATCAAAGATTCTCCTATTTAGCTCCCGCCAGACGTGCCATACAGCTGAGAGGAGCCGGAGCCTAGCAGACTTATATATACTGATCCCACGAGTCTTCTGAGCCGCAATCTCCTGGATCACTGCCTGGAATCCACTACCTTGAGTTGGAGGCACTCCTAACCGTCTCTGACAGGTTTGTCATATGCCTCCAGACCAACTACATTGGAAGAAGAGATGATCCCTATTCTCTTGGCCTACTCCGCACAGCACACATAGTTGATCAGGTATAGAGATTCCGAACCTGGACAACCGCTTGGTAAGTAACCTGTCCCGTGCCGCCTTATAAGAACACATCTGCCATTTGACGGCAGCACCCCTAGCCCATACTATCTCCGTCCAGTCCAGTACTGGATGTCGAGGACGGGAAGCTTCATAGGCAGCTGCAGTGGAGAAACTGCCGTCCGACGCGCCATTCCAAACCCAATGGTCATCCCCCTCACCATGCGCTATAGGAGCATTAAGCACAGCTCCTTCCAGCCAATGGCCAAACGGCCGAGCACCAAGGTTCCATCTCCCATTCTGAATCAATACTTCCAGTTGTTCCGACCTCCCGAATAACTCGAACGCGGCCCATCCAAACCTATCAATAAGACTTTGATGGTTAAGCCAGGGATCCATCCATAAGTTAGTGGCTCTCCCATTATGTATCACCCGAGCGAGTTTAGTCTTCATAGAGGGTCGTAACCGCAACATATTTTTGAACGTCACGGAGTAATTGTTATTAATAGAGAGGGCCCAAAAATTATCCGTACGTACATATCTGCCTTTAGTCCACCGCGCCCATAAGGATTCTCCTGTCAGGAACCTCCATACCAGCTTCTGTAAGGCCACTTCCCGGAGAACTCGAAGGGATCGCAAGCCAATGCCCCCCTCTTCCTTAGTACGACACAGCTCCTCCCAAGCAATGGAGTGATAACCCCCACGCCACACGAAATTAGCACACAGCTTCTCTATTTTCTGTATAGTCCTATCTGGAATGTGGATGGCCTGAAGCCAGTATGCAACTATGGCCAGGATGACGGACTGCACAAGCTCAATTCTGCCCCCAAAGGACAAGACTTGGGCTTGCCAACCTTCTAATCTCGAGTGTACGTACTGTAGCAATCCGTCGCAATCAGCATCCTTAGCATAATTAACCGAGAGGGGGAGGCCGAGGTACCTGACAGGTAACTGACCTTCCTCTATTCTTAACAACCTCGACCATACCTCCTTATCCGGACAATCTTTGTTGAAGAATACTTGGCTTTTATCCCTATTAAGGCGGAGACCCGACATCAAACTAAAGTCCTCCAGCAGTTTGTTGAGGGATAAGATACTCCCCCTAGACGGCTCGAGGAACACAAGTAAGTCGTCCGCGTAAATCAGATGAGATACAATGGGATCCACATGCCTGTAGAGAGGAGTAATCTGTCTCCTGATACTAGCAATGTCCATCATACAGGAGAAATATTCCATCACAATGGTGAATAAGTAGGGGAATAACGGATCACCCTGTCGTAGTCCCCTATTACTCCCGAAGTACCCGTGCGGCTGGCCCTGTATGAGGATAGAGAACGATGGCGTACTGATACATTCATGAATCCTGGCAACCCACCAGTTCTCAAACCCCATATGTCGAAGAAGCTCACAAACAAATTCGCGGTTGACCATATCGTACGCTTTGCGGAGATCCAGCTTAACACATCCTTTCCTCCCACTATTTGGAGCAGGTAAATTTTTTCTGGAATCGCTCCCACTGGAATTCGAACTCCTGACCACTCGGACCGCATGCATCTCTCTTAACCACTAGGCTAGAGGTCATTTGCTTGAAGTTATATATATATATATATATATATATATATTATATATATATATATATATATATATATATTTGTCCATTTCTTGAGGCCGTCAATTTGGGACCGTGGCCGCCCCACGAGGTGGCTCGAACTTGGGACCTCTTCCAAATGAGCCCCCTGGCCTCCCTAACCATTTGGACTAGGGTATATATGAACACATAAGAAGATATAGCTAGGAGGCAATTCCGACTTCCCAAAACAAAAACTTTGTTGCAGTCCAATATTAGTATTATAATTTCATTTCCTTACATATTTTTTATTTTTATTTTCTTTTTGAAATTCCACGAACACACAATTGGAATGCTCGAACTTTGTCAGTTCCTAATATCCGTTCTAATATTATCACTAGACTAGAGAACTCTTAGGGCTTGTTTGGTAACCGAATTTTACTATTTGGATTTGGATTTGGAAACCCTCCAAATTCAATTCATGGATTTTACTATTCAAATCCAACTCCAAATTCAACTCCAACCAAACATAGAATTTGGTTTATGATTAATAATTAAATTATAGTCATGATCAATAATTAAGCTATTAATTAATTATGATTAATTATAGTTATTATTATTTATAAAATTAGTAATTAACGATTAGTAATTAATAATTGATGGTTAGTTATTATTAATTATAAAATTGATAATTAATGATTAGTTAATTTTTAAATAAATAACGATTAATAATTAAAGATTAATAATTAATAATTAACGATTAATAATTAATAACTATAAATTAAATAATTAATAATTAACGATTAATAATAGTAATTATAAATTAAATAATTAATAATTAATAATTAATAATTGATAATTAATAATTAATAATTAATAAATTAATCATTAACGATTATAAATTAATAATTAATAATTAAGTAATTATAATTAATTAATAAATAATTAAGTAATAATTAATAATTAACGATTATAAATTAAGCAATTATAATTAATAATTAAATAATTAACGATTAATAATTAACGTTTAATAATTAACGTTTAATAATTAACGATTATTAATTAACGATTATAATTAAGTAATTAAAGAATTAAGTAATAATTAAATAATTAAGTAATAATTTATAATTAATAATTAACGATTATAAATTAATAATTAAGTAATAAATTAATAATTAATAATTAAGTAATAATAAATTAATAATTAATAATTAATGATTAATTAACTATAAATTAAATATTTTAAAAATAGTAATTATAATTAATATTATTATGATTAGTAAATTATTAATTAAATTATTATAAAATATGATTCTAATTGTGATTAAAATATTATTAATTAAGATTATAATAAAATAGTTATTAATAAATTATTAATTAATATTATAATTAATATGATTATAACAAAATTAACTAATTAACTAATTAACTAATTAACCAATTTTTTAATTAATAATACTAAACATAGGAAATGATTATTAATTAATATTATAATAATACTAATAAATTATTAATTAATATAATAATAATAATATAATAATACTAATAAATTCTGATTATTAACTAAATAATAAAATATTATTAATTAATATTATAATAATACTAATAAATTATTAATTATGATTATAACGAAATTAATTAATTAACTAATTTTTAACAAAATTATTAAAGATTAACTAATTTTTAATTTACTAATTTTTAACAAAATTATTAAATAATAAATATTTTAACGAAATTATTAAAGAATAATTATTTTTTCCTCCAAAATCCAACCAAATCCAAGTTTTGGATTTTGTCATACTTTCCATATCCAAATCCATCTCCAACCAAACATAGGATTTCATGGATTTGTCTAAAAATTCAAATTCCACCTCCAAATACGATTTACCAAACGGACCCTTACTGAAATAGCAACAGTTAACATGCACATATGTACAAATACACATGCACACAAAGTAGTATACAACTCAACATAAAATATTTCCATGTACTTAACGTTTAAATAACGGAACTTTTAATATTCACAATCAGATTATATATTACATGAAAAGTATACACAGTATATAAATATGTAGTTAATATATAATATGTATATAAAATAAATTATATGCATAATAGCTATGGTGTTTATGGTCTTTTGTGGCCCTTGTCATCTCCAAGTAAGAGAGCAGATTTGATGTCCAAAAAAATGGATGTTCAAACAATATCCTATAAATTATGCATGCAATTTTTATATTTAAAAATTAAATAATCATAGATATAAAAAGTTGTATGTATAAAAATGAGAACATGATTGGAACAGTTACTTTTGAGGACAAAAAGATGTATGCTCCCTCAAAAAAAAAAAAAAAGGACGGGAGGAAGTAGGAAAACAATATTGCCTAACAGATCGAGGGAGGAACCGCGGTGCCACGTATCCCCCTCTCCCTCCGGTCTGGCCCGGTTGACATTAGTAGTTGGGTGCTGACGCCACCGACGGAAATCTGACAAAATATGGGAGAAAAAAAAGGCCGGCTTGCATTTGTCGACACACACTTCGCTCAGTGGCAGTCTCTTATTTTCAGCTGCTATTGTAGCATTTTTTTTTATTTGTGACAAGATCAAATATGTGAATTTAGAAACTTACAAATAATACGGCTTCATGACAAAACTCCACAACAGCCGACTACGATTTTTATTTTCTTGTGCCAATATATTAAAAGTTTTAATTATATATATATTTTTTCAAAAAAAATCAGTCGTGGTTAATGACGGCCCATGTCCCTGGATTACTACACCAAAATTTTCTTTCGTTAAATTAAATTATTTATATAGACTGCATTGGAATTCAAATCGACGTCCAGTCATTTCGGCCACCCCCTCGGCAATATTATATGTAGTTATTATTGTGAATTAAAACACTGTCCTCCTTTATGTGCTTTTCTTAATGGTGTTAAAGTCTCTACCAGTACAACAAAACTCTGAACCGTAATAAAAGTTGAGGAATAATTATTTACATTATTGAAAATGTGTTTTGTATGTCGGAGGTTAATTATATGGGTCAAGAGATGGATTTAAACAACAATATAGTTCACTTAAATATTACACGTCGGAGGAGACTCAAATATGAGCTTGCTTGATATCATGTCAAAGTTCCTTACTGTTAGGATTGAGGTTTAAATATTTACAATAATATTCAAAAAGAAGGAAAAAAAAAATCGACTTAGTTGTAAGTAAATACTATAATTTGCAAGTCAATGCCCTAAACTTTCATATTAACCAGTTAATATACCAAACTATTATTAAACAAGTTGATACCATGAGGCATTGGCTGACAATACAAAATGTTCGAACTACTCATGTATAATCTCTACCCATCCGCTCTCCTCTATATCCCCTTCCCCTTCTCCTTTTGAGCTCCTCCTTTGTGGCTAACCCTATCAGGGGCCAAGCCCTAACCCTAAGTACCCTATTAGCGGCCAAGTCCATCCCAAAAGCACCATCCCCATCCACTTCTCCCTCTCCCCCTCTCTCTAGCACACTCCTCAATATCGTTGCACCATAGCTCGTCGTCTTCGTATTCTCGTCCGTCGTTTTCGACGATAACGTTGTTCCCTTCGTTGGTTCTGATCTTCTCAGTAGAACACTTGGTCCCTTCTTACTCTCTTCCTATATGACTTCATCGTCGTCCTCTAACCCGTTGACCACCTCCGGCCACCTTCTTATCGAACTTGTTGGACGTGTGCGGAACGCTTGCCAATCCACCTGATCAAAACTAACTCCCGTCTAACGGACACCAAACACAAGATGAAGACAAATATACGGCGGTGATGTACGTCACCTGAACAAATTCTAACCTTATGAAATTACAAGATTGACAGAACTCACGTTGAACCATTTGTCCTAATAGGTTCAACCCCCTCACCACTCTCACGAAGAAAAACAGAAGATTACAACTGATATCACTCACCAACCCGTAGCAATTTTTCTAACCGAAGTTGACGACTTCTCGATTAGATCTTCTTCTTCCTTCTGTCTTGGATGACAAAGTCTTAGGAGCAAAGTACGAACTTTCTCTTAGATTTTCTTTGGACAAGCACCCCAAATCTTCACTTTTGTACTTTATGTCTCCATCCTCTCACTCCATATATATAGGACGAGAAAATACTATTTTAGGTCATAATATGATTTCTTAATTAGGAAGCCCTCAAATAAGAATTCTATTACACCTAAAATAGCCCATCAATTATCATATTTTAGATCATAATAAGATTCCCTAAATAAGAATCATATTATATCTAAAATAGTACAACACCAATTATGAACATACAAATCTAATCAAATCAAATATTTAATAAGATTTGGATTTCACAATTATGTTGTTATCAAATTCAGACTGGACTCCAACAGAACTACCTCAGAGGCATGACAAGGAGCTCCCCGTCCTTGTCTACCAGTCATGATCCCCTTGCATTACCCTAACCCTCTTCCTCTTATTGTTGCATTACCGATGTCACCACCGAGTCAGTTGGTCTCGTCTTCTTCCTCATCTTTTGTGGTTGTACAAATCATGGTGATTCCTACTAACATTAACCCTTACCCTAAAGTTGAGGATGATGTGGGCTCAAGGACGAGGGTGCACGCAGAGGGAAGGGCGGAGGTGCTGGACGTGACAATGAGAGAGTTTGCCAATATGGAGGATGATTGAGGGATGAAAGGTTACTATGGTAATTTTGTATATATAAAAAATCCCGTTTCTTTCTTATAATAGAAAATTAGTAATCAACGGAGGACAATAACTTATAACTCATGAATAGTTTAGAATATTAACTTGTAAATTATAAAATTTTAGGGTATTAACTTGTAGAACGGTGATAGTTCAGGATATTTATAGTTGCAATTAAGTCGAATATTTCTCTTAAAAAGGTTAAAAGCCATATAAAAGATGGAAGAGAGGATCTAGTTTCTCAAGCATGTGTAATTAGACCGTAGCATATTACTCTAAGGCATATTTGTCTATATTTTAGATGTAGACTTTGAATTTGACAGTATCATTATTTTAGAATTCTTTGAAGAGTTAGTCCCTACAGTACATCAATAACTTGGGGTTTTTTCTGAGTGTTTAGGTATGTTATATTAATGTTATTACAGCCTTAAATATCTAACAATTCGGTACTAACTGAAAATTTTCAGACTTCTTAAAAATGAGGGGACTACAATATTTGAAAAACTTTAAAGTCTAGTTTGAAAATAAAAATGGCTAAAATGGAGTTATATATATATATTAGAATTTGACTCTCTTTTTTCAAAAGATAAAACTCTATTGACCAAGGAATTATTTTTAATTTTGGAAGCATTTGGGAACTTTAGGGTTCGGCAAAAAGAAAGAAAATAATTTTTTTCCCCTTCTTGGTATTTCTTAAGTTACAAATCAGCAATCATATAAAATACAATATAATTTTACATAGTTTGATGAGATCTATGAGAACAATGAAAGCACATCCTATAGATGTTGACTTTAAATTTGTTTTTGCTCCTTAGGTGACACGATTAAATAGAAAAAATGGCCATACATATTATTTGTAAATTCATGGTTTGACAATAACTTGGCATACGGACAAAATTGTTTAGTTTCTTTCTTTCCATGAGGCATGACAATAATATTTGTAAATTCGTTGTCGAGGTTTTTAAAATGTAATAATTAACATATAGTTTAGTCCTTAAAGTCCCTAAGATTGTACCAGAATTCTAAAACTATATAAAGACTGAATTATATATTTAGATTTTAACACTTCATTGCAGTGAAGAATTGTAGTGAAGTGAAATAATTAAAGTTCCTCGCTGCACCAAAATTTTAGAATTGTAGTGAAGATTAAGGATGATATATTTATATTCTAATGTTAGAAATTAATGTTTTGTTGAAATTATTGAAATAAATCAGTTGGTAAGCTATATGCTTAACCACAAGAAATAACTATCCAGCGGGAAATAGTAACTTTGAATACATACGTACATCTAGAATCCCTTACAATTTGGAAGTGAAAAATTCTTGATAACTTCTAAATAATCATTAGTGTATGCTTATAAAAGAACGATTCAGAAATTATATATATATATATATATATATATATATATATATATAGCAAATAAAGTATAATCTAACGGTTAAGACCGATGCATCTTCTTTCATGAGGGTGCAGGTTCGAGCAATGATTAAATTAGAATTACTACTTATTAGCAGTTATCCGCTAAACTGACTCCGATGATGATTCGTAATTTTTCTTTTGGGTTTTGAAGTGTAAGATTTATGAGTGACAATATTTGGAGAAAGAAAAAGCCACCCCAACAACTTTAATAGATGACCAGCATTAATCCGGACTATCCAAAGCAGATCCAACGACAAAAAATATACTAAAAAACCCACAATGCAAAAAACCAGCAAAATGATTAATGAGCACAATTTAAAAGCTGATGGAAATTTGGTGATGGAAATTTGGATAGTATCCGATTTATCGGTGTTGTTGTTTTGGCTCCCTGACTCGGTCACGCCAAAACCGACCTGTCGTCTTTGTAGACGCTATAATGTGTCATCTTACTTGAATCTGACTGGATTTCCAACATTTTGGTAACATCTTTTCCCCGATGATTTGCTCCTAGAAAAAAATATGTTTCTGTAATATTAATATAAAATAAAATTTTAGATAAAAAAGAGAGAGGACAATTGAAAGTTATTAATGGAGGTCGAGCATCTAGTAATAATTCGGAAAGGATGTAGACCAGTCATGCTATGCTTATACATGCTAAGCGCTAAAAGTTTTGCATAAGCGACGAAACAAATACCTCTTTATATATTCATGCACCTCTTATATTTTTGTCCTAATATTGAGCTACAAACAAGAGGAGACTGTGAACTTAGCGACATTATGAATCTAAACATATTTTTAGCGACATAATGGATCTAAGCATATTTTTAGCGACATTAATGAATCTAAGCATGTTGTTTTTAGCTGTCGACCGGTCACAGACTATAGTGTTTTAAACCTTGTGCGTCACATACCGCTGTAAATTATAAACTTTTTCATACTGCAATAAGAACTCACTTGTCAATTTTTCTTCTAAGCTTCTTCTGTCCTCTATATTGAATATAAGACTTAGGGTCTGCCTGGTAACGGTATTTTCATCGATTTTGGGATATTTTTTAACCGACCGTTTATGAGAACCTCTGCTTGTTAATTTTTTTGAGGCACCAGTTTTGGTCGGCTCAAAATCCTCCCAAAATTGGAGTAATGTATTTTTGGGTGGCTCGGTTCTATTTTTTTATTCCATTTATATCATCACAAAAATCTATATAATTATAATACTGATACCCTTTCCTATTATTTTATTCGTGTAAAAAATATTCAGAACCGCTCCTTAGTGAATTACCAAGCATCGATTGGACTGGTTTAAAAGCCGCTACTTAAAAATCATCCAAAATCGGACCCCCTCATAACCGGTACTCTAAAAGCACCTCACCACCGCTACCCCTACAATTGCCAAGTAACAATGTTTTTATCGATTTTGAGGTATTTTTTAACCGACCGTTTATGAAAACTCCTACTTGTTTATTTTTTTGAGGCACTGGTTTTGATCGGCTCAAAAATTCTCCAAAATCGGTGTAATACAATTTTTGGTGGGTTTATAAACACCAAAAATCGGTAGATTTGAGAGATTTTATTATTTTATTTCATTTATATCCTCACCAAAAATATATAATTGTAACTACTAATACCATTCCCTATTTAATTTTATTCATGTAAAAAACTTTCAGAGGCGCTCGTTAGTGAATTACCAAACAAGGATTGGACTGGTTTAAAAGCCTCTATTTAAAAACTATCCAAAATCGGACTCCTCATAACTGGTACTCTAAAATATCTCATAACCGCTAACCTTACAATTGCCAAGCAGACCCTTAGGCAAATTTGGTTCAGAATTTTGGAATAGAAAATCCATTTATTTAATGTATTTGGATACCAAGTAAAGAAGCAGAAAAGATTAATAGTTCCAAAGCACAATAAAATATAAAAAGAAAATGGTTCCCTATTCATTTTTTTCAATTTTTTGTATTTATTACAAAATTTTAGGACTAAACTCTTCATGTTAAAAAAAGTAAAATGGAAGAAAATTATAATTTTTCAAAATATAAAAAAAAAATTATTTTCTTTTAACGAGACCTCAAATCTTGCAATAGTTGAATAACCTTCCCTTTCTCCACTATAACAAATCAATCGTTGTATGGAGTTCCGAAGATGAGATTTATCAAGAACAACTAGATCCAGTGCAAAAAATAAATAGTCTTTCATATATATAAAAATATCCAAAAATTAAATTATCAAAAATTAACATCAATTATTCAAGTTTTTTAACTTGATATCCTCAATTATTCGAGTTTTTCAACTTAATATCCTCAACTTTGATAGGTATTAACTTGATACCCTCAACTATTTGAGTTTTTCAATTACAACTTAATACCCTCAACTATATGAGTTTTTCAATTACAACTTTATATCCTTAACTTTGATAGGACAACCATTTTGGAGAAGATAAAAAATAGGCTTAATTGCTACTTGATACCCTCAACTATTACGCTTTTTCAAGTTGATACCCTAAACTTTTTTTTGTAACAACTTGATACCCAGATAATTTTTGGACAATAATGCCCTTACCCAAATTTTAAAACTACCACTCACCTCTCCCCCCCTCTACTCCAGGCCACCCCCCCCCCCCTCTCCCCTCCCCCCCCCCCCCCCCCCGCCCCGCCTCGCCTGCACCCTCCCCCTCCGCCGCCTCGCCTGCACCCTCCCCCTCCGCCGTCCCGCCTGCACCCTCCAGCAACCCGCACCCCCTCCCCCCTCCCTCTCTCGCTGCCCTCCTCTCCTTTCCCGACTCCACCATCACCGGAGAGGGAGGGGGGGAGGTGGTCGCCGGAGAGGGAGGGGGGGGGAGGTGGTCACCGGAATGGGAGGGGGGGGGGAGGGGGGTTGCATGGGAGAGAGAAAACCAGGGGCATTTTTGGGATTTTTTGTGTTTTAGGTATTAAGTTGAAAAAATAAAATAGTTGAGGGTATCGAGTTGTTGAGTAAAAAAGTTTAGGGTATTAAGTTGAAAAACTGAAATAGTTGAGGGTATCAAAGTACAATTAAGCCTAAAAAATATCATTTATTCGATAATTATTTTTTTAAGTTTTTTTGAATAGTTAAAATTGTGTTTTAATGATTATAACAAAGATTTAACCAAATATGAGTCAAAAGTTTAATTTTACTATTTTTTCTAGGCTAAATTACAACTTGATACTCTATAAAAATTGAGGGTATCAAGTTGTAATTGAAAAACTCGAATAGTTGAGGGTATCAAGTTGATACCCTAAATTTAGTGTATCAACTTGATACCTATCAAAGTTAAGGATATGAAGTTTAAAAAACTCGAATAGTTGAGAATAATACTTTATTTAAATTAAAATTTGATATCCTCAACTATTCGAATTTTTCAACTTGATATTCCCAACTTTGATATGTATCAACTTAATACCCTAAATTTAAAAATGATAAAATTGCCCCTCATCTCTCCCCCTCCCTAGGGGTGAGCATTATTCAGTTTTGAACCGAAAACCGAACCGAACCGAACCGAATAAGCGATTCGGTTCGGTTTCGGTTTTGAAAATACTAGATTTTCTTATTCGGTTTCGGTTTCGGTCCAAAACCGAAAACCGAATAAGAAAATTTAGTTTATATATATATATAGGTATTAATTATAGGTATATACTATAGGTATATATATATAGATATATACTATAGGTATATAATAAATATATCTAGGTATATATAGTTATTATATATATTAACCAAAAAAAAACCCAAAAATCGAATAAACCGAAAATTGAATCGATTTAATTCGGTTCGGTTCGGTTATTGACCAATTCGGTTCGGTTTCGGTTTTGCTTATTCGATTTCGGTCCAATTCGATTTTTGCTTATTCGGTTCGGTTGGAACCGAATAAACCGAATACTCACCCCTACACCTCCCCCCTCCTCCCACCGGCTGTCACCACCCCGACACCTCTGGGCCCCCCGGCCTCTTCTTCACGTCACGGTTGCACCACATTCGTGCCCCCCCCCCCCTCTCTCTTCGCCCACGGCGGCGGCCGGCGCGCGACGGAGAGAGGGGTGGCAGGGTTAGGGGCGCGGCGCGGGGAGGGCCGGAGCCACGGGATGGTGACAACCGATTGAGGGGAGGAGGGGAGAGAGGAGGATAATTTTATCATTTTTAAATTTTAGGATATTAAGTTAATACCTACCAAAGTTGAGGGTATCAAGTTGAAAAAGTCGAATAGTTGAGTGTATCAAGTTGTAATTTAACCTTTTTTTATATATAGATATAGCTAAAAAAATATATAATAAATACACATAAATTTTTATTGGAGGAATTCAAAAAACGCATCTGTTGCATTTTTTAAAACCCGCCCCGGATGTATGTTTTATATTTTATTTGTATTCAATGTCATGATGTCCGTTGATCCACATGTAATAAATTATTTTTTTCAAACTCTACTGGTGTCTTTCTGAAAAGTGAAAATAATAGCCTTAATATCTTTAAAATATTATGTTTTATAAAATTCTCTTAAGGAAACAATGATTCTATCAAAAAATGCTTTTCTTAAATATAGTTAGTTTGATTAACGCGGCCAATAAAATTGATGATAATAAGATCAACTTAACTATAATGCTATTCATCAAGTAACCTCAAATGAATTTCCTTTTTCATGCACAATATATGGACTTAATGAGAATTACTATAAACATGGCAACATGGGTTGAAAACATTCAATCCATACATAGATAACTTTGAACAATACAGCCAAAAGCGACCAAAGACGATAACAGACGTGCAAAAATGGTAAGAAATGAAAAAGATCGACCAAAAACGATAAATAACGTACACAAACGGCAAAAAATGTGTAAAATCGTCCGAAAACGATAAAAAAAATACAAAAACGACAAAAAATGATAAAAAAAAAAAGTGCAAGAAAGGTCAAAAACGAAAAAAAAACGTACAAAATCGACAAAAAATGTAAAAAAAAATTGCAAAAGCAACAAAAAATATATATGCAAAAACGGTAAAAAAAACAATAAAAGAACGTACAAAATCGACAAAAAACGATAAAAATGGCCCAAAAGGCAATTTTTTTTTTTAAAAGGTGAAAAATGGTCAAAACATACAAAAGCAACCAAAAATGATAAAAAAAATAAAAAACGTGCAGAATTGACCAAAAACGATAAAAAGCGCACAAAAAAAGGTCAAAAACGACAAAAAAACGTGAAAAATGATAAAAAGTACAAAATCGACCAAAAACGATAAAAATTGCAAAAATGACAAAAAATATGCAAAACCAAGTAAAATCGATAAGAAAAATGTACAAAACGGCAAAAATGTACAAAATCGATCAAAAACGACAAAAAAATGCCAAAAATGTGCAAAAACGACAAAAATCGAAAAGGGGCCCAAACGAGAAAAAAAAAAGAACAAAAACGAACAAAACAAACAAAAAGGAGCAAAAATGACCAAGAACGAAAAAATTTCAAAAAAACGAACAAAACAACCAAATTACCAACCTTCCTCTTAAGTTGTAATGTAATAGAGATTACATAGATTTTATGATGTAATTGATTTTAGAAGAAATGATGTAATGTAATCAAATTTGTAATCGAGATTATATTACGTCTATTTTTTTTGTCCAACCAAACACCCAAGTTAGAATAATGTCAATTAAATTACATCGTCCAATCATGCAAACCAAATGGGCCCTAAGTATCTTATTAATTATAGTTGTTTGAAGAATTAAATTACAAGAAATAACAAATACCATGAAAGATTAGCTGTATTGTTATGATTATCATAGACATTATAATAAGGTCTAGGAGAGACCCCCCATTCCAATGCTGTTGTAGCCAGCAGATTTCTTCCACTGCAGGAATGGAGGAGAGAGGAGAGAATTCTCTCCTCCCTCCTCCTCTGATCCCTAAGCCAAATCAGAAACAATTAAGAACATCATTATCAAACAAATCATTTAGTAATCATTTCTAATTACATGAATGCCCCTCCCACCCCTTTAATATATGAATACACACTCCACTCCAAAGCCTCCCCCCTCCCCTCTTTTCTCACTACCAACAACAACAAGAAGAAAAGGAAGAAAGAGAGAATAGTTGTGCTACTGCTATATTAATAAAAGAAGAGAAGTTCGTGTTAGTATTATTAATCAACATGTCTAATATAACAGGAGATGGCGACGAGAGCTTCTCCTCCGAGAACAACACGGGAGGGGAGGCTCCGTCTCAAGGGCCTCCGTCGGCGACGTCGACCCAGCCGCCGCAGCCGGCGCCGGTCAAGAAGAAGCGCAACCTCCCGGGGACACCTGGTAGTTCATTAACTATTAATCAATCATTAGTTTTTAATTTTTCAGTTCTTGAGTTATGCATGGGAAGTACATATGCACAGTTGTAGATTATTAATGGTCTAGTTTTTGTTGTTGTTGGGTTGTTGAGGGGTCAATTATTGGTTGCACAAGACTACGTTAACAAATAGGAGGCAACGGTCAGCTTGTCTACTCCCATTCCTTTAAACAAATTGCATTGAAAGTTCCAATATTGGTCGACAGTTACAAGAGTATATATCACCTTGTTTCTCACTTCACACTCTCTCTAGTGACACACAAACACAATTTGCATTGTCTTCCTTGACGAGTTAAGGTCGAGAATTATATAATTATATTATAAAACTCCTTCAAAGTTCAAAGTTTAAAAGCTGGATTCGTGATTTTTTTTTCCTTCTAAAATTTACAATTTGATACCAACTATTTAAATTCTTCAACTTCATATTCTAAGAAAGAAAAAAAAGCCAAAACTATCCCGCCCCTCCCCTCCCCTGCCGTTACCTCAAACCCCCCCCCCCCCCCCCCCTTCCCCTTTTTTCTCCGCGTTGGCAAAAACGCATGAGGGAGACGGTGCGTCACGGGGATGGCAGGTGGGAGGTTGGAGGGGTTGGGTGGAAAAGAGGGATAGCTTCATCATTTTTTTTCAGGATATCAAGTTAATATATATCAAAGTTGATAAAAAAAAAAAAAAAACTTGAATAGTTAAAAGTATCAAGTTTAATTTAATAATTAGAATTTGAACTGCTTTAATATCATATGAAACAGGAAAAAAAATTTACTTATTGTCAAACATATGTAGTTATATAGCCTTTTCATTAGCCTTTACTCATTTTACATATGGTTATTTAGTTTTAGGGTCTCACATATATATATGATAGTAGGGTTTGGGTTTTGAAATTTATCGATATTAGGATTTGCGTCTCAAAATCACTGTTCATTAGGCTACGTGAACAGTTATTATTTCGAGATCCAAACTCTAACATTAGTCAATTTCAAGACCCAAATTCTAATATTCATGTATATGCCCTAAAACTAAAATCCCTTTTAAATATCATGTTCGTTGATTGGTAAAGTAACACAAACTTAGTATTAATATTTGTGTCTTTTGTTAACTGATCACATATTTTATCAACCAAGTGTATCTTCATGGTCAAGAAGCAAAAGGAAATCGGTAGTTATACTTGTTATTGGATTTCCTGAAACAAGTATGAACATATCCTCTCCAAATTAAACTAAGAATTTGGAGAGTTTTTTTAGTTCACATGTAAACTAATTAAATTTCTTGGATCATTGATCAGACCCAACCGCAGAAGTGATAGCTCTGTCGCCGACGACCCTGACGGCCACCAACCGATTCGTGTGCGAGATCTGCAACAAGGGCTTCCAGCGCGACCAGAACCTCCAGCTGCACCGCCGCGGCCACAACCTGCCCTGGAAGCTGAAGCAGAGGGCCAGCGCGGAGGTGCGGAAGAGGGTCTACGTCTGCCCCGAGCCCGGCTGCGTGCACCACAGCCCGGCCCGGGCGCTCGGGGACCTGACCGGGATCAAGAAGCACTTCTGCCGGAAGCACGGGGAGAAGAAGTGGAAGTGCGACAAGTGCTCCAAGAAGTACGCGGTCCAGTCGGACTGGAAGGCCCATTCGAAGACCTGCGGCACCAGGGAGTACAAGTGCGACTGTGGTACCATCTTCTCCAGGTTCGATACGACACTCCAAAATTAGTGCAATGTTTGTGCCGTCGTAGTCTATTAATGTCCGTGCTACATGTTTTCGAGCCTATCTTGTTGTGTCGTAACATATTTTGGAGTGTACAGATTGTGTCTAATATATGTTCAATGTGATAAGTTAAATTCTGTTGTATCTTGCAGAATAGTTAAATTCTGCGCATATAATTAAAGCATTCATTAATACGGAAATGATATTTTGTCCGTAGTTTGTAACCATTACAGTCCGACGTGACAGTCAATTATTGGCCTCTCTTGCTATCGTCGGGTGCCACCCGAACCAGGAGGCCAACGGCCGGCAGTCACAAACTGCTGGATCCTAATTAATATGTCTACAAATTCACAGGAGGGACAGCTTCATCACCCATCGCGCATTCTGTGACGCCTTAGCCGAGGAGAACCAGAAGGCCAGCCGGCAAGGGTCGGGTTTGTCTTCCTCTGACCTCTCCGAGCTCATGATCCCGATCAACAGCGGCGGCGGCGGGGCCAACTCCATCTCCATCTCAGACTTCAACCACCACCATCACCATCTCGACGCCAAGCACGCCCTCAAGTCCCTCACCATGGCCGATGCCGGCGCCACGCTCTCTGCCAGCCCCCACGCTCTCCCTTCAGCGTCCCTCCACCTCAGCAATGCCTCCTCCTCTGCCGTCACCGGAGCAGGCTTCGACAGCCCGGTGCAGATGCCGACGTCGGCCCACATGTCCGCGACCGCGCTCCTCCAGAAGGCGGTACGGATGGGCGCTACCGCGAACGGGAGCACCTCGGGTGTGATGGCGGGACCGGACACCAGGTCCTACGGACCAGGCTACGGGGACGGAGGGATGGGGATGGACGGGGGAGGGTACTGCGGCGTCGGCCAGTTCTTCGAGGGGCCTGCAGCCGCGGCGAAGGGGGGAGGAGGGGTGTTTCAGCATTCGTCGGCCGGGGTGTTTGATGCGGGGTTCTTGAAGGGTTTGGAGGAGGAGGGCAGCAGTGACGGGATGTATGGCAGTAGGGGTAGCAGTGGTGCTGCAGGAGGATTGGGGTGGGGCAGTACTGGCCGGTACGGAAGTGGCCGTGGTGTCGGCGATACGACGACGGTCGATTTCTTGGGCGTCGGGGGAGCCAGTCGACCGCCACCGGTGAGCTTATCGGAGGATGTTCATCATCATCAGTTTCAGCAGCAGCGGCAGCTGAGCCGTGGACAAGGTGGCTTGGAGAAGACAATGTGTGGGGACGTTTGAACTAATTTGTTATAGGACGCTGCTCATTTGTCGGCCGGAGAGATTTCTGGTAGCGGATCCGAAATAGCAAGGGGCAGTGGACTTCTGCCATGTGGCAGTGCGGTTACACCCACGGTCACTGATCGAGGACAAAATATCATCTCCTGTTTGGTAGTTAAGTGTTATAGTTCTTTTCTTCTTCTTCTCCTTCTTTAATTTCTAGGTTTCAATTTTTTACAAGGGAATAATGAAATTGTAATGAACTTTCTTTGATTACTGGAAAAACAAAAGTAAATTACTTTATACTAAATGTTAGCAACACTTCATTTTGATCAAAGCATCCTCGTATTGGAACAATTACTACTCAAATGAAATGTAGTAATGTAGGCTTAATTATTCATGAAATAATTTAAAAAAAAAAATTGCTTCGTATCGGAGTCAAACCAATTTTTTTTCCAACTAATGGAATAAAATAAATACGCCGACTCTTTTATAAACTTTTCCATTAATCTACACGAATCACCACAATACTTCGAATAGATGAAAATTGATTACAACGAAGATAAAAGAGATGACCAAAACGAGAATACAAGGAAGAACGAATGAATAATCCTTCGAAGTCATCTCTCTTCAAATCAATTCCTGAAACTCTGAATCACATTCTCTCTTCTTATAAGATTACATCATGAGAAAACTCTCTTCCTAAATTGACTTTGATGACTTTAGAGTTGGAAATATCTATTTAAAACACCCAACTTTGTTGATATAAGTATAATCATAATCCCTACACAAAATATTTGGAAAAAGAAAAAAGCAAATACATTTTTATTTTCTTCTTGTAGACATAACGTTGTTCGCCAGCTAATCATCAATGCAAGCGAGCTCTCCCTAATCGGAACAAAAGAGAATTTGCTTGCAAGGAGGTGATAGGTTGATTTTATGTTTAGAAAATAGCTAGGCTTGAACCTCTGTATGAAAGGAATATAAAACATGAATAGAAAGGAAAGATAACAAGTTGGAATTTATTTATTTATTTTTCCTATCGACCATACTTAGATTTAGATAGCAAGTTATTATCCAATAATTATATTGACATATTATATTAGATCCAAACTAAGAAAAAATTATTTTTATTCCAAAATAATATTTAAATTTAACTAAATATCAAAATAATGATTGATTTCAAATTAATCTTTAGCAACAAAAGAAATTTCAAATTGACATTGCATAAAAGAAATTTGAATTTAATACTATTTGAAATGATTGCGTAGAAAAAATAGTTTTCTTTTTTCAAATTGATCTTCTTTCAATTAGAAGGAAAAAAAAATATATAATTATATTTGGTATGAGACAAAGTCCAAATTTCCCTTAGACAAGTTTGTGAGTGAGCGGCACGGAGCCTCCAGGGTTGGCTCCAACATTTTGCACGTCCCAAACAAGTCCTGAAAATGAGACCTCGTCCTCCTATATAATTTTATTATAAATCCAAATCCAATAAATCTAATAAATCTAAAATACATTATAAATAATTCATTGAATACATGTAAATTAGTACCAAGATACAATAAATTAAGCAACTCCTACTTCTAAGTTTATTACATTAAATGAAAGCAATATCAGTAAACTAAATATAGGAAGAAAAAAATCACACTCCTCTCACTTTTTATGTATAAAATTGTCAATTAAATTGTTGGGATCAAGTTTAACTTAGCAAATACCACAATTTATATAAACTTATAGGATGTTTCACAAGAGAAAAAAGAGGCGTTAGAAACTAGAAAGAAGAAAAAATCTGCAGGACACGCCTGTTGAGACAGGGAGAGACAGTTTTTTTTTTCTTTTTCGGTGAGAGGTTTTAGATGAGAGGGAGAAGATGAAGGAGACAACTTAGAAATAGGAATGGAGTTTTATTCTTTCCAAGTTTTATTTAATTTTCTTCGGGGCTGAACTCGAGTGACCATTGTGGTTACTGAGGAGAGGCATAAGACCATGCCTGGGTGACGTAAGATTAGTGGATTTAGCAACAAGGACGTATTATTCTTTTATTTATAACAAAAATGGTGAAAGTTGAGGACAATGTACCCAAAAGATATGCAACACAGCATGGACAAGTCCCATACGTATCGTCGGACAAAAAAAAAAATTTCAGACAACCATGGACTTTCCCAGACTCATAGTTTTTTTCGTTTAACTAGGCCAGTCTAAGTTGTTGCTTAAAAAAATATTCAAAACAAATAAAATAAAATTGGAAACCTGCCCCTCGGAACCTGTAAGGTTATACTCGTGACAAAATTACCATTGAATAGACCTTTTGTATCTTATCATTGGATTTCCAAATATTGGATTGGCCTTCTCCTCATGAACACGCTAAGGGGCTGTTTGGTAAACATGAAGTGGATTTGGATTTTAATTTTGACTTTTAATGAGAAAAAAATGGTAGGAATACATGCACTTCCTTGTTCCCCTAGTAGGGAACAAATGTGTTTGGTTGAGATAAGGAAGTAAAAGTTGGGAAGTGGATGTGTATATTATAATAATAATAAATTATAATTGATTAACATAACAATTTATTAAATCAAATACTGATAGATTAAATAATTACTTTAACAAATTAAGATAAAATATTAATATTAAAAAAAATTAAGAATGTTTTATAATTACGGAATTAATGGCAGATTTTATGAGGTGACAAGTAATTAATTAATAGAATTCATGAAATTAATGTTATAGTTATAATTAATGGTATATTTATGGTCAAATGGCAGCACAGAGACCAACCGACCTCTCAATCTAAAAAAAAAAAGAAAAAACCACTCTCCCCAACTATGCCCCCAACCCACCCCCATCATTCTCCGGGACCTCGTCGTTCCCCCTTTTTTTGGTGATATAACGACGTCGCCGCTCCTCCTTCTCCGGGACCTCAGCACACCACCGAGGATCGACCGACGTTAGGTCAACGACGTTGTGAAGCAGGCGACGGACGACGGCGCCGCTGGCGGAGGGGCATGCAGCCGATCAAAGGTCCCTGATTCCCGACGGCGACGGCGTCCAGTTCCTCGGCGGAGCACAGGTTGGTGAGTATATTAGTTATTATATGTAAAAATTATTAGTTAGATTAATTGATAGTTATTGTTATAAGTAAAAATTATTGCCTAGTTCCTTCCACATACTAAAAATTTGGTAGGAAGTGGATTGTTGGATTTAGGAGGGGACAAGGAGGAGACAGAAACTGCAAAGTTCCTTTCTTCATCACCTTTTCCATCCATTTTTCAGTGAATCAAATACCGAATTTGCTTGATTTGGCTTCACTTTCAGGTGGAAAGTTGAAATCCAGCCCCAGTTTCAATTTACCAAACAAGTCCTAAAGTGATTTTACTATTTACATTTATAGATGTTTTACTGATTATACCACTAATATATATATATATATATATATATATATATATATATATATATGTTTTTAAATATCTATCCATACCAACAAATTCGCTATGACAAACCACTATAAAGAATTATTTTCCACATTTTTTTTCGAATCCAATGTTTTTTTACCTAATAAAATAATTATGTAAAATTAATATTTTCGATAAATTTTCCATTAGATTTGGAATTAATTATACCCTAAGGCCTTGTTTTGTTCGCGGAATCATCGAGTTAGAAAAGGAAAGTGATTACTTTTCTATATTTGGGTGCCAAAGGAATTGATAATAAAAGGAAAGTGATTTCCATTGAAAGAGAAATTATGGGAGAAAGCGATTCCATCAATCAAAGCAATGAATCACTTTCCCACATAGAAATATTCAATTTTCTTTTCAATTTTTTTGGCATTTTCAAATACCGAAAAGAAAAATCAATAGAAATTATACCTTTTCAAAAAAAAAGGAATTGACAAAAAATTGATTTCCTTCTCCCCTTCGATTCCTCGAACCAAACGAGGCCTAAGGTTTAGACCTTCTTGACCTAGACACTACAAGATTGGTTCAACCCAACCCATAGGTCTCGTTTGGTTCACGGATTTAAGAAACCAAAAAAGGAAAGTTGTTCATTTCCTTTGTTTGGTAGCCACAAATTTGGAATTTAATTTTCTGACAAGGAAAAAAATTGGTAGAAATATGGTTCCACTCAAGACCCATGAGGCCATGATATTGATTTTTCCTCCTCCTTTTCCAACATTTATTACAAAAGTTATGACAAAAGTAATCATGTGTCATTCCTTATTTTACCATTAATATTATTTTTTATAATATTTTTTTTATTTTAAAAAGTAAGAATATTATTGGAACATTGCATATTTTGCTTTTCTTTTCTAGATAATTTTATTGTTTTACCAAACAACAGAAAAAAAAATGTGATAGAAATATTACTTTTTTATTCCCATGAAAAATACAAGGGAATACATTCCTTTTCCGTGAACCAAACGAGGCCTAGTGACTTAACCCTCTTTAAGCCGCCTTGCCAAATACATCACACCAAACCAATGATGGGCATGGGCCGGGGGAGGAGGAGCGGGTAGGTCATGTCGGAATCTCGGGCAGCTCTGCCCGTTCCTCTAACCCACCACTCGTGATCCCCGAGGCCCACACCGAAGCCGACATGTCTCCGTCCGATTCTCAATATACGGTCCAGATTCTCCCTCCCCCGGGCTGCCCGTTGCTACTTATTCCCCCATCATCATCACAATCGTCTATAAAAATACAAAACAAGCAAACCTAATTTTCCTTTTTTTTCCCCAAATATTTCCTATTTATTCCCAAATTTTCGCCTCGATTTCTCCTCTCCGAGCCTCGATCGATCGTTCTGCTGCCGCTCTTTCTTCGGTAAATCTAGGGTTAGGGTTTTGAAATTGGATCCCTTTTATTATTCTTCTTCTCCTTCTTTATGAGTTTTTTTTTTTTATGGATCTTTGCTTGTTTTCTAATTTTAATTGGGGGAATCTGCAGGGAGTGATCGGGAAGTGTCGGAAGTCGGGTTTCTCGTCGATTTGGTGCAGAAAGACGCGATTTTGGCGGGAAAGGTCGTTTTTTCCCCTTCTGCTCCTGAATCGCGCAATTTGATGCAAACTGGTTTTTTTGGCCTCCCTCTGGATTGGAATGCGTGATCTCTGAGGGGTCCTCTGCGCCAAGGAGGAACCCGTCGCCGGAGGAAGCTTAAGCTAGGGTTAGTGCGTAGATGGTCCTTCCATGAAGAGTTGCGGAAGAGAGTGGCTTTTCGAGTGTGTGCACGCTTTGGGTGATTACTTGGAGAGGTAGCATATCTTTTTGAAGTACTAAAGACATGTTTTTTCCCGGGACCGATCCTTCGCAAGATTCGAGCGCGGTGGTGCTGATTCCGACTCGGTTCGTATGGCCTTACGGCGGGCGGAGGGTCTTTGTTACCGGCACTTTTACGAGGTCGGTGATGAATTTGCTTTCTTCTGCCTGCTGCTTGAATGATTATGTTGCTTATTTCTATTTTCGGCGATTATGTCGTAACAGTGTATGACTACTGTGTGAACCTAAGAATTATTATCGTTAATAAGGACCTAATTACGCTGATAGTCCTTTTTGTGTTTTTAATGATCTCGGGGCTTGCACTCAGTCATTGAACCAATGTTATATGCATATAGTTTCTTTTTAATGCTCAGTCTACGGCTGGTTACTCATTTGATTAGTTGCACTCGGCGCCCAATTGGAATTTTTTATCAAACAGTCAACCGGTTGATCGGATTAATCAATCGATGATTCCTCTTTTAGAACACTTATTTGTTCAACAAGATCTTATTTTTCTGAGACATGGTAGTATAAGAGCCAGTTTAGCTCATGCCGATGGGAGAAAAGGATTAGATACAATTGTGACTCTTTTGTTCAAGGGATTTGCTAACAAGTGCCTGACTCTAGGTAAGTCCTCATTTAATGATGTACTTTATAACGTTTGGCAACATGAAAAATGAATGGATGTTCTACCTTCCCCCATTCAAATGACCTGCATCACTAAAATACCCTTAGATATATGTTTCTTATTTGAAATTATTTCCCCCTAAATTCTGGAGATGTATTGAACATGTAAATGAATTATAAATATATTTCTTTACGAAATGACAATACGATATTTTCAGTGTCCAAGTATTTGTTTACAGTAAACTTTGACCCTTTCATTGATATTAACAGACAAATGGTTGCACGAGGACATGATACAGTCTGACATGTAGCTCTTCTCCGTTTACTCCAGATTGCATCTTCATTCTTACTTTTTTTCCTTTTCACTCTTTCTACTCTTTTGAGGCTTCAAAGATGCACAAATTTATCCCTTTACATAAGGATTGGGTCTTAAACATGAATTTCAAGTTCATTTCCACGCCCATTTAGGCTGTAGTTACAGTTCGTTAAATTCACATGTGCTAGAAACTAAGGTTGACTGGTTTCATAGAATGACTACTGAGCATCCTTTCACCCATCTGTACTCTTTTGGTGCTTTTGTGGAGGACAAATGTAGGTCAGATTGATAATTAGGCAAATAACAGATTTTAAATTATATTATTTGATTGTTTTCAGCATTTTACATCGTAAGTTCTTCTCTTGTTCTAGTTTGACCTACTTGGAGTTTGGTGTTCTTGTATTGGAAGTTTGAAACTTGAGCTAGTCCTTTGAGAGGAATACTGACTTGGCTCATTAAAGTAGGATTTATTTTAAAATAATACAACAACATCAAATCCTGTATCCCAAATATTTGGGGTCAATTGCATGAAATATCATCATATATTCACTCTGTTACGAACATCTCTTTAACCTTAGTAAGGCATATATTTTTCAGTGTGAAAATCCAAGTAAATTCAGGTCTACGTACAGTTCCTGAACTTCTTTCTCCTATTGTTCCTGCTACATGTTGTTTCTATATCTCATCCCAAAATTTGCAAATAATTTTGAACTTTTCTGTCATCTTGTCCTCCATTGATACTACTCCAACTTCTCACGGATGCTCTCATTCTTATCCTACTTTTTGAAGGATGTCACTAAACCTTCCCAACATCATCATTTCAGCCGCAGTCATCAAAAAAACATTTCTTCATTGCCTAATATTTCAAGAAAGCACGGATGGTCTTACTGCTTTCATATATAGCTTTTCTTTCTATTTCAAGCATGTTCTACTACCACAAAACACTCCAGAAGCGTCTCTTTCCTCCGCCTTCAACTATCCTACTTTGATTTTATGGACATTGAAAATCTACTGTGATGATGAGCCATTAGATGTATCACATGAGGACGTGGAAGGACCCTGGCATGATACAAATCATACAATGGGTTGCCATGTCATTTAGCATGTAAACTTTGGAGGTTATATCTGCTGGGGATGTGTAGCTTTGTGCTCAGCTTAGTTCGATGCACTCAGGTGCTATACAGGTCTAAATCAGTGTTAATGTAGCATATGTCAACTGACAATAGAACCAATTGATTTAACTAACCCTTCATAAATAAAGTTTGATGTAACATTGATATGTATAATTAATACCTCATCGTTCCAAGGTAGAGTATTGCGATAGTTACCTGGATCACGGTCCATTTCGATACGCGGTGGTATTACTTTTCTTGGTACGTAAGCTAAGGCGGGTAGGCTCAACCAATACGTTGCAGTTTGCTTAAGAGCGGGTTCTTAGTGCGTGTATATCTATTATTGTCTTGATTAGGGAAAATATTCGGAGTGAATCCCACAAAAACCTACTCTTGTATGTTTGTTTCGATAATAAATTAAATTTATTGTCTTTTTGTTATCATTTTGGTTGATATGTTTGTTGAGCTTCATCTAGTAAGATAGATTCGGATCAACACTTTTCGAGATCTGGATCTGGAACCCACCAAAATCGGAGTCGATGGATCCCAAAATTGGTTTCTAGAGGGGTAGGGGGATCACGGTAACTATGAGTAGTGCTTTTTTCTGGTGTGATAATAATAGTTAATATAAACAGTCAAAATACATTTTGACAGGCAAAGTGCGTGCTTTTTGTTGACAGCAACACATGATTATTACCACACCAACTATCATTCTAAGCATGCAATATGTCCTTGGCATACATGATCATCCACCTCAAATTTCCTTAAATATCATAGGCTTCAGACAATTTCCAGTTAGGGATTAGATATTTCATGATATGTCACCTGTCATCTGATGGGGTTCTTACTCAGACAAGTCGTCGAACTACCTGATCAAATTATCTTATACCTTTCCTGTTTGGCTTTTAGATTTTGACCGCTAATTCCAAAGTTGACACGATGTGGTCATAACAGCCCATGCTATTGAGCAATTATCCATGCACATCAGTTTATCTATGGATGGGACATAGGCTAACACTTCGTATGAAAGAGTCATGCAGATCATCTGTTTTAGAGAAGCTTCTATCTTGTAGTATGTCGTAAGGAGTTTGATTTAAAGTTTGTTGACCCTTATTTTAATTGTGCTGCCTTTGATTTTGCATTCAGCGTTAATGGAAGTTTGATAAGTACATGGAGAGTTGAAAGAGATACCAAGAGTATTTGTTTTAAATGCATACCCACAACGGCCAATTGCTTGTTGAATAATTTGCATACTGTTTTCTTAACAGTTGCATGCAAGGTTTTAAGTTTTTAACAGTTGCATACGGGTTATTTCCAATCATTTGCATATGGATTATTAAACATAAGAATTAGAATAATGTATAATCGTTCATTTCAATTTAGAATAGTCGAATGAGTAAAAAAACATGATGTGTACCTTTGAAGTTTGCACTTTCATGACAAAATTCCTTTGAGTTGGTGCTGAAGTCGCTTATTCTTTGGCTTCCCTTGAGTTCCATCTCTACACTTTCAAAAATTGTGCTCCTATTTGTGTTCTTTTTCTAACTTAAATTTCTAAATGCAAAGGCATAATATTTGAGAGTAGAGATACTTCAAACTGTAAAATAACATCACAAATGTAGTCAAGTCTTATGGCCTATGTTGCAGGGCATGGTTTTTGTTCTAATATGAGTGTGAGCAACAACATGCTGTTATTTGTAAATAAATAAACTCCATAATCCTTATTTATCATTGCCACTTTTCTAGTTTGCTTTCGAGTTATGCTGTATCTGGTGCATATAGGTATTTTTTAACTTATATACCATGCTTAGAATCAAGCTTTATAGACATCTTCTTGGACAAGCCTTATTGACATATACGATGGAGATTTATCCTTATTTTGCCAAAAGTGACAAAAATGCGCATATTGATGTAGCTATGAATTGTCAATATCCAGCTGCAACACATTTGCTTTTGAGAAATGTTATATCAATTTTTATTTTTTCATTCTGCAATCGGAATGGCTGGCTTCCAATTAATCGGACTATGTGACCTATTATTTGCGACTGCAAGGCTACTTGGAATTTTCGATTACACGGTCACCCGATTAATAAGTTTAACTGGGCAATCTCGTCGGTTGATCACTGAATAGTATTTTTTTTTAAGAAATTAGAATACCGACTTCAAGAACATGTATCCAAATTTAAGACACATGACATTTGCGTTTATAAGTTGGCTAGTTTTAACACAAATACATGTTATGGTTTGTCATTATAGAACGCTAGCACACAAACAAGACACATGTATTTTTTTGGAAATTAGTATACTGTCTTTAAGAACATGTATCCAAATTTAAGACACATGACATTTGCGTTTATAACTTGGCTAGTTTTAACTCAAATACATGTTATGGTTTGTCATTATAGAACTCTTTCACACAAACAAGACAGGATCTTGCTAGCATTGTATGCCGTGTTCCCTTACCTCGTCTCCTACTGTAATTTAGTTTCAAAGTATCTAACTAAACTACGAAGATCTTGTGGAATTTAGGTGGTCAGATCATGTAGCAATGTCTCCTGTGGAGGGTTGCCCTAATGTTTTCCAGGCTATTTGCGGTGTGGCTCCCGGGTTTCATCAGGTAAAATGTTGCTCCATATTATTTATTCTAATACACTTTTCTCTTGGATACTGTTTTCTTGCTTAAATTCCAATTGTGTTTGGAAGAAGCTTCAAATTGAAAATCATGCAGCTGATCAGGCTTGCCTGTTTGCAAGTTTTATATCCTGCGAAGAACCTAATCTGACTTGTTTAATATGCATGGGTGAAAACAGAGGTTTGTATCCTATATGTGCGTGTGTGCGTGTTTTCTGGAGCATGTAGAAGTAGACAGACGTGGCATCGAACAGTACATGTATATCATAGCAGTATAGGTTGATGCTATATTGCTATTATATATATGGACTTTTGCACGCTCGGGGTTGTCTTCGGGCTGCCAGTGTAGACGTGAAGTTCAAAGTACATAGCATTAATTTAACTATTTCTTTTAAGGTGAATTTTTGGATGTATGCTTATATATTGGTATCTTCCCTATACATCATCATTAAAATGTCTTAGGACGCCTTATGTTCAATTATTGACCAAATGCAGTACAAATTCTACGTTGACGGGGAGTGGCGGCATGATGAACACCAGCCTTATGTGACAGGGAATTACGGGATAGTAAACACTTTACTCCTGACCAGGGATCCCGAGTCTATTCCACCAATTCTGAGCCCTGGAAGACCTGTCAATAGAACAATTATGGAGGTTGATAATGAAACCATTCGGCCTGTGGTAAGATAACATTTATAGTAGTCTAATTATTTGTTCCTCTGCAACATATAATCTGCCAATTAGCGGGTAGGAGTTTTTTTAACTTTTGATTCACTTCACCTTAAGATTCTTTTGTTTTAAGCACTCAACCAGGATGATTTACTCATGTGGATACTGCTGTTTCTTTCTCAAAATTTTCTGACAATTTATTCTCAAAAAATGTCTGACAAGGTTGCTTGATCTTCTAGAGCACTTAGCTAAACTGTCGTGTGCATGAATTTCTTGAATTCCATTTTTATGTTTGCCCCTTCCCCTATTAAGCTAGAAATGGTAGGAAAAAAAGAATCAGTTACACGAAGCCTCTGGAGCGTATTAGCTACATTCACCTTCTCGAGTTATCTTTGTTTACATAAGACCCATTTGGTACAAATTCTGCCATGTTCAATGTTCTAATATGGATGGAGAAGAATTTCATTTTGCAGAACTTTGGCTCTTTTTAATTTATTGTGGCAATTATCCTCGCTTCCTTGTCAACTATTGGTAGCACCATCATACTGCTCGTCTTCTCAAGGACTAGCAATTACATCATCCAATAAGTGTGTAAAGCTTACCCTTGGTTAGGTGCATGGTGATTAGACTCAATTTTCTCATCACATTTGGGAAAACTCTAACTGCAACTCTTGTCACTGGTTGTTATGCCCGATTAGCTTTCATATATTTGAGCATTTTCTTTGTCGCATTGACAAGTAATAACCTGACTTTATGCCTGCTTTTTTTGGTGGTTGAATTCTGTCGTGCATCTATTAGGAGGTTGACTGACATTCCTGTTTTCTTTTCTTTTAAATTTCTATAGAATTATAGTAGCAGTCCTATGAAAATGGTTGCAATATGTTGGGTTATGGAATGGGATTTAAGTAAACTAAATGAATGTAGCAGAAGGGAGATTATTAGTGTTACCCACAACCTTTCAGATTTAGCATTTGGGTAGATTGTCTTTAGTAACATGGTTGTGAAGTATCACATCATGATTTGAAATCCCTGATATATTTATATTTCCCAATAAATCCTCCGGTTTGGAGAGAGCATTTACTAAAGATGGTATATTAAACACCTAAGAGGCACTGCCAAGTGGAGGTTGCTAGCTTTATACTGAGTCACTACATGGGTATCACTATAAATTATTTGAAGAGATTGTCTTAAGCCAGTTAGGCCTCTAAGAAGGAATTTTTGATGAAGGGCATAAGGGCAACCTTATACGTTTGGAATAATTTTCATGATTTTTGTTTGAATAAGAGCAATTGCTTCACTGTCCCCTAGGTTTCGGCCCAAGAACCTCCCTTTGCCCGCCTTTGGTTACCCAACCGTTGGTATTTAGGGATATTGCTAGGCTTCTAAGTGGGTAACTTTTTTTTTTTTTTTTGATTCATGATCATCCTTGATGAACAACGAAGTAATCTCCTGTACTTTCTTTTATTGCTCATCTTTGTTCCTCAGTATTATGTTTTTTTTTGGAGATAAGGCAAGTCTCATAAATCCGGCTCTGGGAGCTCCTGTAACAAGCCAACTAGTTAGCTTCTAAGACTAAAACTAACCCTTAAATAATAAAGTGCAATGAGTGCTTGGATTAATGGTATGAAACCATATTAGGTAGCAATGCAAAATACTTACTAAAATGTCAAATACGTGTGAAGTCTCGTACATTTAAGTTCCGTAGTCTCAGGATAAAACATGCAAGTTTCATGCAGAAGTCTTAAGGTGCCGTGAACTGATGCCCAAGATTGAAGAATTATTTTTAGAATTCAGCACTGACTATTCATAATGAACCTTAGGAATCATCAAGAGAAGTTCACAAAATTATACTATGGAAGAGTGCAGTGTGCAAAATTGTTGGGATGTTCCAAAGCAGGAACCATCGTGATGAGCTTTCTTGACGATATATTGTCAATTGGGATCAATTTCTTTGGGATCGGGGAAACGATCAAGGATTGTTGATTTGTGGGTAAACAGGAAAGAAATTGGGGTTAGTGTTAATGGGAACCGTATTAGAAATTTAGAATGTTTAGGTAAATTGGACAGTTCGGTAATTTGATGGATGTTCTGGAGTTTTGTTGGGCTTAATGGCTATTGGCTGTACCAACTTGCAGAGGGCTGTTTGTCTGGATCAAAGTAGAGTTAAAGGGATCAAGTATGGAGGAGGTTTAGGGTTTTGATGCAGGGCGGCATGGTTTCAAAAAAGGAGAGGAGGGATTACAGGTGTTGAGGCTGCCGTTTTATGTTGGAATGCGAATATAGCCCCGTCTCCTGCTAGAGTAATGCTACAGCATGTCATCAAGGAGGGAAGAAAGATGGTCCGAATGGGTCCTGCTCTAGGTTGGTCCTGTGATAGTCTAAAGCACAAGTATTATAACATTATCCGCTGAACAATGTGAAATTACTGTATTATTTTAAATGTTCCGTGATGAAATCAAAATGTACTGAACCAATCAACTTTAGGTTGATCTGTGTATAAGCAGTACAAGGCATTGAAATGTCTTGCCTATCACTTGACCATCATATATCGAATGCTCCTTTTTGAACAAAATTCTTATTTTCGATATTGTATTTGTTACTCATCTTGCTCATATTATCTTTATCCACACCCTTGATGACCCTTGATGATTATATAATGTGACTAGAGCGTATGTTACTCAAAAATATTATGTTGGATAGGACACTAGTTCCTGCAATATCCATAATATATATGGGCAGTCCATTTCTAGAAAGAAATCTTACTCAGTTAACTGAGCAATTGGTGTATCTATGTCAAAGATATTGTCAAACTTTTGCGGAGGAATCAGAGGGTTCACTTTTGATGTAATTCGTGGTATTGGCCGATATCAATATTATATGTGACTGATACCAATACAAATACGATTTTGGCATGTCAGATACTGACCACTACCAATACCGATGGTGAGGATCACCTTCCTACTCAATTCGAGAAAGAAAAATTGAATGAGAAAATATAGAAACATGGAAACATAATGTCAACAAAATGATTCATTTGCACCGAAGTTGTCTCGAAGAATGACAGTGATACGGTGTATTTATTGATATGATTCCATATTGATAAAGTGTAACCATTACCATTTGTCCGAGTTGTATAGCTATAAATTCAAAACATTCATCCATATTAATATTATTTCATTCCAAACTATTTATTGCTGTTGCACTATGTCTATAGGCAATTTCCATTTAAAACTAACAAGAAACAACATATACTATATAACATTACGTCTAAATGTATCAAATATTTTTTTTTAGCTTTCTAAAAGTCATTTTATCATTTTTATCCTTTCCGAAATGTTGAACCCGATACTCCGATTCGAAACTGTCGATACTGATACTCATAGGAAGGGTCCGAAACCGATTCCAATACCTTGATATCGAGCCTTGCTTTTGATAGTTTTCTATGGACGAAGTCAATAACATTCTTGGACATTTTGTTTCAAGCAAGGATGACAGAAGTAACTTGAACATGAATTAGTTTAGAATATATGCTATTGGTGGTAGTCTACTTCGTACATTTGCTATCATTTTTCATCTTTACTGTTCTATTGCGCCGGTAGGTGACAGTGTCAGGTGGTGCCATGCAGGAGGCTCCTTTGAGGATTTCAGAGGCGGATGTCGAGATTTCTCGACATCATATTTCTGTGTTCTTAACAAGTCATACTTCTTATGAATTGCTTCCAGAATCGGGCAAGGTATGTATATCTTTACTTTTTTTGGTTACTGATATTCTCATCCTACTATTGCAGTTCCTATGTTCTGCTATTTTTTATTGATAAAAAATGCTTGGAAGATTTCAGGTCATTGCTCTCGATGTGAATTTACCTGTGAAGCAAGCTTTTCATATCCTTTATGAGCAGGTATCTTATTTATCTTTCATTGTTTAGTTCACCTGAAATATTATTCTCAAAATTTGCATAGCCTTTTTTTTCATAGCAATAAACTGGAAAAGAAGTTGGAAAAGATGGAAGCTAAGGAAGTAGTTAAGTGACTATAAATCAAAACTTATTATTTATATGAGGTTAGAAATTGATGGAGAAAAATATTTATGTGCTTGTTAAAAGTAGAGGAATAGAGACCCAATTAACATTAGATGTATCTTGAGTAAAGACCAAATATATTAGTAGGAGAATAAAATTAAGGAGACATGGAGTATTTTCAAAAGGTATCAAACGAGAGCAACCTAGAAAAATATATAGAAATAAAGTTAGTTCAGGATATGTCATATTGATATTGTTGTAATATTAATATTTTCGAAGTAAAGGACACTTTAAAGAAAATGGAGAAGTTGTAGGACCATATGATATTCCTATTGACATTTGAACATGTTTAGGTGACTTGCTGTTTTTATTCGACCAAATCGTAAGGACTAGGAAAATTCCTAGTCAACCAAAGGACTAAGAAGATCTCTGATGAATGGAGTAGCATCATAATTACCATAATTAAAATAAGGTAGGTATATAGAGTTGTAGTAACTATCAAGGAATTAAGTATATAAGCAAGACCATTACGTCTATAAGCAACACCATGAAATTATGAGAGAGATTGAGTAAAGATTAAGAAAAGAAATTAGGATTTCATAAAATTATTTTAGTTTAATGCTGAAAAGATCTTATATGAAAGCCATTAACTTATTAAAAAGATTAATGAAAAATTTAGGGAGAAAGAGGTATTTGCATATGAGAGGTATTTGCATATGGTTTTCTTGACATAGAGAGAGCTTATGACAGTTTCTAGGGAGAGAAAGTGGTGGGTTTTGGAGAAGAAATAACTTTCTAGTTTGTATTGAAACTATTTAAATATATTAACGATGGAGTTACGACAATTGTGCAAACCATTGGATGAAATAACATACCATTTTCAATCACTCTTGCCTTAAATAAAGGTTCAACCTTAGTTTCTTACCTTTTTGCGCTAATTATGGATGGAATTACTAGGCATATCCTTGATGAGGTTCTATGGTGCATGGTTTTGACGATGCGGTGTTAATCAATGAGAGTGGAGAAAGGTTGGATGCTAAATTCAAAGTGAAGAGTGAAATTTGGAGTTTATGGGTTTAAAATTAGTAGGACGAAAACAAAGTATATGAAATATAACTTCAACTAAAGGGTAAAAAATGAGGGAGTACATATAAATGGATAAGCTGTGTTGTATGGATACACGACAATGACGCGGACAAAGGGATATGAATATGACAACTACTTTGGTGTGTTCTCGTGTATTTTGGAGTGTCCATGATGTGTCTGATACACCTTCGACATGGCACCACTTGTATTTTTGGGATGTCCGTGTTTCCTAGTAGATAAAAGATACCCAGGAGTAATACTTTTAGGTACGTGGAATCAATCATTCATTATGAACGAGAGAATGAGATGGATTTCGTGCCTAGAACTAATGTGCCATGGTATCACAACATACTACTTGAGCCTACCTCCTTGTACAATGTACCATGGAATTTATCGTATCATGTTTCACATATCGAGACTAAGATAACTATGAGTAGTTTTATGTGTGTGAACAGAAGCATGAATTCCTCCTCATTCCTTGCTGAGTGGTGTTCCACCTTCCAGTTTTTGTTCGTATCACATATCAAAGCGAATGATGACTAAGATAAACTAGGAGTAGTTGTACGTTTGTGAATACACACAAGATAAGCATGCCACGTTCCCAGCCACATCTTTCGGTCTGCTCAAGTGTTCCAGAAGCATTCCTCACCATTCCTTACCGAGTGGTGTTCCACCTTCCAGTTTTTGTTCGACGTACTATAGTGTTCTGCATGTAGGTAATCATGGAATTCGATACCCTCGGTGATCGAGCTCAGTTGATTTTTTCCATCTAGAATTTGGATTACCATTACATATTCCTGACCTTATAAGGGAAAAAGGCCAATATATGTAAGGCCTGAATGGCCAAGACCATATGGTGGAATCTTGCAAGATCTCACCTTAAGCATACTCCCTATCGTAGTTCAAATATCATTCCTTGTCCTTCCTTTATATTTAATCTCCTTTGTGGAATCATATTATTGTTGTCTCTCTTTTTAGTTTTAAATTCCTTTGCATCAATGACAGGTCGTATCATAAGGTTTCCGAAGGAAAACTTCATTGTTAAGCGTCGTATACTGGTTTTGCAATTGGTTCAGTCATTTTTACCTTGCCTATACCAGCTAACCGCTAGAAAATCTACCAGATATAAGGCAGGCTATCACTTATGCCACGTAGATAGCCACCCCCCCTCTCTTCTATATATATGTGTGTGTGTGTGTGTGTCAGCACCCAATATTTTTCTTTAGGTTTTAATTTAATAATACTCGGTTATGTTTGCCTGTTTCCATGTTGTACCTTAGTGTTTAGGTTGTTAAATAACTAATTTCCCATGTTGCACCTTATTTTTTAGGTTGTTAAAAAAGTAAACATCTAGAGCCTTATGCAGGGGCGTAGCTAGCTGGTCCCAAGAGTCTGCGCCTGCACCTCCTGGGATTTTGAAGACAAAGGCGATATTGTTATTGTTATAAGTACAATACAATTGGAATCAATCACTCCGAACTCGATGTACTTCTAAATCTAATTTTTTCTTGGTATTATTGCCCCTCTTTCACGATATATCTTGTACAAAGTATAATAGTAATGCTATGACTACACATTGATGTACATAGTTTCGTATATGGTTGTGTGTCGGTAGTCTCAATTGGAGAAGGCGATTGGGTATAGTCCTGTTGACCCGGAGGATCCCGACACTAACCTATTGCACCGAAAGACGTGTACAGTCATTGCCGACGTGTAGAAAATTATTATTATGTTAATAGTAAGCGTTTGCGCCCCCTAGATGAAAATCTTGGCTACCCATTGTGGTTTATGATCATACCTTTTTTTAAAATTTTTTTTGACTTTTTGGGTCATATTCAGTGTACTTTTGTTTTTATGCATGTGTACCTCTTTGTTGATGTCCATTATGTATATCAGTGGTTAATTAAAAATGATTAGGTTCCGACCCTGATGAGGTGTTGTCCTTTAAATCAAAGAGGCCCTACTTTGATGGTGGTGTAATATCTTGTAAATTTACTACGTTGTGTCTCTGCAACTCATTTACTTGGATGTGCCTGTTGGGATTGAGTAAATTGTTAATGAAGGTGATTTTGGGGTCGGGTAAGGGGTGGGGGGGGGGGGGGGTGGCTTGGTTTGAAGCTATAAAGAGCACAATCTTGTTAATGTAAACTGAGGGATGACCATTGATACATATTGATGTAGTAAATGGTTTCATGCAGCTGATCCAAAATTTGGTTGAAAGTTATGTTGCTATTGCTGATGCTGTCATTGTTATATGGGTACTTTTCATAGTTACATTTGGTGAATATTGTGAAAGCATGAATATTTTTTCCAGGTCAAAAATATCAAGAAGAAGCTAGACCATGCTCTTATATGAAGTATATGCTACAAGCTACATAAGCCATTCTTTAACAGACCACAGACCAGGACGCAGATCAACTTATGTATGTTTAGGTCTTGGTGATAGCAACTATATTTGATTAGGATTAATCTATCATCTTTTGCAATTTGATTTTTCTAGGTCCTTGATAAGATTAAAAGACCTATGTATGGAGTGAAGATTTATCTTGAGCTCTCTGCAATCATCATAGCTAATTACAGACTAGACTAAGGGTCTTATGTGTTGGAATCTCAATGTTTCGGATGTAGGACTTACAAATTGGTCAAAATACCTATATTGGTTGAAATCTACTCTGAACCCTAATATCTTCCTGTGAAATCCTTTACCTTATGGTGATGTGAGAAACTATTTTGCCTGCACCCTTGAGTAAAATTTGGAAGCTGATTTTGTTAGTTGAGCAATTTTCTACTCCTATGGTATAAAATGATTTTCAAAGGGTTGGAGCATCTGTCAGAAATGCTGGCAGTATCTAGAGGAGACGTGTTATCTAAATTATTCAAAAGCAAAATTTACTTTTTATTCTGGGTTCCATGGAAGTCTAGTTAAGGCAAATTGATAATTGCTGTAGTGTCCACCTTATTTACTTTTGACCCTCCTAAGTCCTAATTCATCCTTAGGGGATCATTCATTTTATACTCGTCTCATATACATGCACTAGGCTCATTATTTTATCATTCTTCGGTATGAGTTTTTTTGGTGGAGTTTCTTGTCTTTCAATTTAGAATAATCCTGAAGCAAGTTTCATGTGTACTTTTCCTCATATTGTTCCTGAAACTCCATTTTTCATATGTTGCCACCATTCTTTCTCTCATTGCGTATTATGGTGACACTGCTTTAGTATTTTGCTCTACAACAAGATACATTATTTTACTTGGATACCTGGTCAAGTTTTGATTTTTCTCCATCCACATGCTTGCTCTCGCTTACCTGCTAGCCAATCTTTGGTGGTTTGTTCCCCTTGATGTCTAAGTTACAATCTATAACGACAAAACACCACTCCTACCGCCACCACCAACAAAGCTTTTATATAAAAATTTCGGAGTTGTCTATTTGAATCTTTTTCTTTCGTTCATCTCTGTTAAGGGCAATGTCCTCTGTAGCATTAACAAAGACCATATCATTTGTTACAACTCATTCCAAGTTCTTTTAGGCCTACTAGTCCCAATAGCTCCTTTGACTAAGATCTTATTGCTCCTCTTAACTGAGCCTGCCTATTGGTCTATGTTGCACATATCCAAACCACCTGACATGGTTTTCTCTCATCTTTTTCTCAATTGGTGCCACCTCTAGCTTCCCAAGTACCATAAGTACTCATTTCCTATACTTTCTTTCGAGGTATTTCCACTCATCCATTTTAGCATTCTCATTTAGCAACACTCGTTTTCTGAACGTGCGTTTTAATTGCCCAACACTCCGATCCATAAAGCATGGCTGGTCTTGTAGTTGTCTTATAGAGTTTTTCTTCAACTTCAAAGGTATCATGCAATCGCAATAACTTTAGAAGCACGATTCCGTTTGAACCATCTAACTTAGATTCTATGAACAACCAACCTTCTCATTCTCTCTAGAACTTACCGTGTTGAAACATTGCATCGATTTTACTCCTAAGGAGATTGTTATAGATTCTTTTTTTGAAAGTTATTAAATTGTTTCTGTAGAAAGAATCAATTATCATTCTATATTCTTGGTTGATGTTATTCTGTTTTTATTTGGGATTTTTCAGCTATAGCTAGCTCGCCCGTCTGTGATTTTTGAAGGTCTGGATTGTGCAAGCTTTGAAATTGATACTATGTGCCTTTTCATTCTTAGTGGTGTGAGTCATGAGACATATTACCCTTCATACCATCTATTTCTTCTTCTTTTTCCCTTCTATTATTTGTGCAATGCAAGCTTTGAATAGGAATGCTACATATTAATATCTAATTCTAGGAGTATTAAAGTAGCTTAAGGTGCTGATATTGGGAGGGAGAGAGAAATAAAGAACATGGAGTGAAGTTGTTAAAAAATATCGGGCTTACTAATGTAGAAGATGGACCCCTGAAAGAGCATATGGAGGAAATAGATTCATGTAGCCAACCCCAAAAATTTGGAAAAGAAGAAGGTTTTTGCTGTTGTCGTTAGAATCATTACTTTTAAGTTTTCCATTTGTATAAGGCTGCAAGCTAGTATATATTGGATTGTTTGTTGTTTCCTTTACTTCACTTTTTGCGTCTATCCAAGCTAATCTCGACACTTAATATATTGCATTTGATTTCCACTTCATTCATTTGAGTTTTATATGGTTCTTCCTTTGTGTTACTTATAATAGACCTTACATAGATGTGTTCTTGTGCTAGCCAGCTTCTGAGAGATGCTCTCTTCTTTTTAGTTTTTGTATGTCAATTCTGTATTATGATAACCTATTTAGACAAAGTTCAGCCAGGGATCATCATGTTTAGGGTTGGGAGAGCTTCCCTGTTGGAGAGAGGTTACCTTTTGAATCTTCGCTGTAGGTTGTATCCATGGCAACTTCCCCTTGTATTATTTTCAGTCGAGAGACTTGTGGGGAGTGCCTCCAGACAAGGTAGGTTTCTAGTACCTGGCAACTGATCTTCCAGGTCTGACCATGTTGCTATGTTGATAGGATTATTTGCCTACTTTGAATGTTGATATCATGTCAACTTAGCAGGCGGCTCTTAACATGTTTATGTTTTTAGTCTTTTCAAATTGTAGTTGCATTCATGCCATTTTTATGGCAAGATGGCTTGGATAAAGGAAAATATCCATCTTGGGCTGCTAGAGTTAACCAAAGGTTTCTGTTTAGGTGCTTAATCAGAACTTCATTTGTTTAGTCTATATATTTCTGGAGCACATTTATATTGAACAGAAGCATGTTTATTGTCAATACTCAACACCATTATGTTAAATTTTTTAATAGTAATTAAGCATGTCTTTGTCTAAACTCAAGATGTTTTCAGGGAATTCCTGTGGCTCCTTTGTGGGACTCATACAAGGGGCAATTTGTTGGTGTACTCAGTCCATTAGACTTCATATTAATTTTGAGAGAGGTACGGAATTATCATTTTACATTCCATTGTTCATCTTGCAAATTTCTATATCTTGGGTTCTTTTTAGGCTTCACTTGAAAAAAAATAAATGTACACTTTTGTTGATTTAATTCTGGTTTCTGAGATGCATTATTTATGGAGCTGTCGTTCGTAAGGGCAAGCACTTATGTTCCTGGGGAGCAAGCTTGTAAAAACGCCTAGTTAAAGTGACCTCCACTTTGATTCTTGGGATGCTATCATATTGTTGGGAACGCGGTGTGATCCGAACCGGTTTTGGCTCATGAGGTGCGATATTGAATTGTGTCCATATGCCTTAAAAGAGCATTCTCATGTAAGGCCTGGACCAATTCCAATTATCTACACCTCGTGATCCACCTCCTACCTAATGTGTGAGTAAATTACCAATACCATTGTCACCCCCTTTTGAGCCCTCAACCGTAAACGAAATACAATCCAACAATCTCCACCGTAGCTCGTTTCTACTAGCCGAATAACCTTAGCAACCTTGCTATATTTGTCCGGTCCCGCTAGTCGAACAACCTTAGCACCCTTGCTACCTTTTTGTTCGTTCCCGCCATCCGAACAATCTTAGCACTGCTGCTACCTTTATTTGTTTCCGCCAGCCGAACACCCAGGCCAGGAGATCCAACATATTGTCATCTCGATCCGTTCGACCACAAAACCAAACCGACATGTTCATACACACCACCATTGCGTGCCAACCACAACATCTTGTTCCACCTTGGACACGTTAAACCCACCTTTGAAGCCAATCCGTGTAGTTGCATATGCTCCTAACTCTACCTTGAGAAGAGAGCCCGTATATCCGTGTATACGCATGAACGTTCAACACCATTTGTCTCGAACCAATTAGAGCTGCCCAAATCGGCCCTATAACCATGGGCACTGATATCACTTGTTGGGAACGCGGTGTGACCCGAACCAGAGTTGGCCCATGAGGTGCGATATTGAATTTGGCCCATATGCCTTAAAAGAGAATTCTCATATAAGGCCTGAACCAATTCAAATTATCTACACCTTATGATCTCACCTCCACCCGATGTGGGACAAAATTACCAATACCATTGACCCACCCTTTTGAGCGCTCAACCGGAAACGAGATACAATCCAACACATAGCTCCTTTTTCATTGGAAATATTGAAGTGCAGGTGCTGGAGCATGCCTGGTCTAGAGGTTCAGTTAAATTTTAGATACTATGTAAGTGGTTTCATTATGAGCTTTTTCCAGGTTTAGCTACCACTTACCGGACTAGATAGCTGATTGATAGAAATTACACAGCTACCTGGAAACTAAACTTAGTCAGCCACCTGATAATCATATTACTCAATTGATTGATCGCTGATTTATCCGATTTTTGTAGACTTAACAGCTGCTCTAGAAATTGCCTAATCCACGTATACCAGCTTTATTCTTTATTTGTACGTAACAAGCAGAATGACAGTGTGCGCTGTTTTGTTCCATTTCTTATCTTGTGTAATGAGTTGAGCTCTTGTAACTTTTATGGGCTTGTTTTCATTGAAGGCAACTTGTGCATTTGGTTTTTTTGACCAAATGCCAATATTGTGGATGTTGATTGGTTTTTTTTTTTAATGGATATGTCTTACCAGTATCAATCATTCAGATGCTCCCGAACTATAAGGATACACGACTCATACACTTTCTTAGTTATCCTAAATTTTAAAACCCTAATATTTATAAGGTATATATATAATGAGTTAAAGGAGAGCAAAATAATAATAATGCTAGTGAGAAGAGAAGATGAAGTAAGGGTTGAAATATATTAAGTACCAATGCTTTTTATACTAGTTTCTTATATTTTTAATGATTGGGCCGTCCTTTCCAACTCCTATGGCGCATAAGTGAGTTCCTACCATGTACTACTTCATTTCAAGTGGTACAAAATTAAATATTTTACAAAGTTAAATATTGACACGAACACAAATACCACTACATGACATGAACACTTTCACCGATTCATAATGTCTTAGTGTATTTTGGAGTGTTCGTACCGGGTCCAATGTTCATGACACAAAGCAATATTGGCACATCCTTGATTTTTGAAGTACCGGTGCTTCCTAGATACTAGATAAAGAAACCAAGAATATTGTACTACTTACGTATTTGTTTATTGTTGTATCCTACTGTATTGTATTTTAGGTTTTTGAAATTGTTGTGTTGTTTCTGTATCATGTCACGGTTTCTATGTCCATGCAATCCGATATAAGTCCTTATACCCTATTTGAATTTAAAAGTACAAAACTTGTTAAGGCAGTGCTCGGCAGAGAGGCTGTGGGGATCAATAGCCTAGATGGGAGCTTTATGGCGGCAAGACAGGCTCTCAAGATTAAAATTAGGAGTGAATTAGTAAAGAAACGTTTGTGGTTTGTGGTTAATGACTGAAACTTTCCGTAGTGTTTTGAACTTCTAATCTTATGCATATCGTGTAAGCATATATACATAATTGTATATGAGTTGTTCAATAAAAATTATAACAGTAGTAAGGATGTTTGTAACCACAAAGGCGTAAAACGATATTGTTATCGGATACATTATAATTGAAGTTTTAAAATATTATAAAATAAGAAGGAAAAAAATGGTTGGGAACTTCTAAAGGCGAGAAGAGTCATATAAAACACCCCTATGAATAGAGAACAAAAATCTATTAAAACAAAGTAAGAGAGGGATTTACTATAGAGATCAATACATTTATATTATCAGAAGTCAATCGTCATCATCAGAATCATGTGGGCCTTGGCAGAGGTGAAAAAAATAAAGAGTTAGTTGCTGAGAAAGGAAGTCCAAGAGAACTAAGGAGATTTACCTAATGTCACATCGGATATCGAGATAAGATTCGATGGAACAAAGAAGGGAAGGAGATTGGGAGAGGAAATGCTGTATGCTGTTGTTCTTTTCCTATTCTCTAATAGCCATATTAAATTATTATATCAACAACTTTAAGTTATTGGGCCTGGGCCATATTCTAGAGTCAAAAATAAATTGGCCTAGGCCTGACCATGTTTAAGTGAAGACGGGCTGTGATTCTTGAGGCAGTCTTAGGCACTCCAAGGCGAATCCCTCATGCGAAGGTGACTGACCTTACCGCCTATATTAGTTGCCTAGGCGCCAAAGTCAGAAATGCCTAGGCCGCCGTCCTTATAGAACACTGAGTTTTACAAGGATGGCAGGCTCGTGATAACAGTGCATACTGTTTAGTTCATTTGAATTGGTCTGTACTTATTATTCATTATTGTGAATAAGATCCTTCAATAAGTTTGTTACATTGTGTATCTGCTTGCTAATTTGATTTTCTTTAGTACTTATTATGTATCTGCTATATGTACTAAATTAAGCTTTCTATTTGATTACGGCCTTTAGTAGTTCAACCTTGTGGGGAGTATTAGAGGGAAATGTATAAAGAAGGTGCACTAACACAAAATCTTGGTAAGCTGATGACAAAGTAATCTATTGCACAACCAGCGTATGCCATAGGAGTTACGTGTTTGGAATCTGATTTAATCATCAGTAAACAATCTTAAGAATATGTTTAAGGAGTTCCTTGTAAGGTAACTTCAGTCTCTTTCTTTGGCAAGCTGTAACTATTAACCTTAAAGAAAAAAATGGGAACGATGTCTTGATGCTCCTGGGCTCTTTTTGTTAATGTTGTGGTGCTCATGAAAGCTCCACAAAAAGCATTGGACATAATTTTCTGGTTAAACCTGATGTGAAGCTTCTATAAATAATTGCTAAAGATGCTCTAAGCAATATGCAGTATTCCCTTAGCTTGGTGATATGCATATTATTTGCATGTTTTTTGATTGATTTCTTAGGTGCACCTCTTCCATTCATCATCTTTGTCTATCAAAAGTTGCCATTTGATTGAATGGAGGTAGTTCAATATCTCATGTAAACCCTTTGAAGATGATATGTCGGAGGAGCGCAGTTAACTGTTTGTGTCATCTTTCCACGAAATTATTTGTCTTGTGTAATCAAGAAAATAATTATAAGATTTGCTAGCTTCCATGGGATAAATGCCAGAGGAACGGAGTTAAATGTTCTTGCGTCAATGTCCTCTTCATATACTATATTCTGGTCTAACTGGAAGACATGTTTTTAGGTCAAAAGTCTATGGCTTGTAGTTCATATTTCATATAATAATTAGCATCTAAACATTTCGTCAATTTTGTATGCTAGTGGATAAATCTTATTCCACCTTTTGCATTTCTATGGTGTGTAGGCATGCTTGAACTTGTCTACATTTATTAGTTAAAATTTTCAACAGACGAAGAAATATTATGCCCCTTTAGAAAATACTATAATATACCAATATGTTTACACAACTCTGTATTGATCAAGTTTCATAATATCAAAACACAAGCTCAATTAGCTCAAATATTATTGTGAAGTATATGTAATATTTAACCAAGGTTCACAATATCGGTATCGGAATCGGTATCGGACTATTCCTATGAGTATTGGTATCGGCGATATCGGTAGTATTGGCGGTATCGTATCGGAGTATCGGACTTTGGTATCGAAAAACAAATAATTATTAATAAATTATTTACATTTAAAAACATATATTTTTATACAATTAGGCATAATTTTAAGTATTTTTGGTGTCATTTCTTAGTAGTTTTGAAATTAAATGAAATAGTAGTCACCCTTACCGATTGGTTTACATACATTAGATGTGATTCAATAGATGTGATTTTCTTCTTTTACATGCTTCTACAACCTTGTTATGCTTTAAACGCATGTTGATTTGTCTTTTTTGTTTAATTTTCTTTGCCGAATTGACCGGAACAAAGACCCCCAATGCCGGTATCGGTCAATATTTGGTATCGGTCGGTATCGGATCGGAACAACCATGCTTTAAAACCCTTGGTGATTTGTCTTTTTCGTCTAATTTTCTTTGCTGAATTGACCGGTAAAAAGACCCCCAATGTCGGTATCGGTCAGTATCGGGTATCGGTCGGTATCTGATCGGGACATGCCAAATCGTATCGGTATCGGCCGTATCGAATAGGTATCGGCCGATACTTTAAACCATGTATTTAACACACATATAAGGCTGTTCGATTTATGGAAGTTGTGTCAGACACAAAGTGTCCTTGTTAAAGTTTGACATCCATGTCTGTGTCAGCTAATGATTTGATTGTAACATTGAGAAGAAAATATGAAGTTAAACTGTTGTTGACTGCATGCAATTTATGTTTTAATCAACTTGTTTTTCCTTCTCTTTTCCTACTATCCTATTTGTTTGTGTGCACTTCTCTACATTCTTATGGGTGTATAATCTGTTGTTCAATTTTGTTTGAAGTGACCAAGCAATGTTTTATCAGTTGCAGCTTGGCAATCATGGCTCAAATCTCACACAGGAAGAGCTTGAGACACACACAATATCTGCTTGGAAAGAGGGGAAACAACTATTATTTGGGCAAGTTGATGGGCAGGGGAGGCCATTCCAAAGGCCTCTAGTTCATGTCAGTCTTATTCTTGTGCTTGAATACTTTCCCTTGAACTGAACACATTATCATTTACTTTTTAATCAGTCTCTGCTTTAGAACCTGAGCCTATGATTTGAATTTTCAGTAACAAGGTTTATATAATCTGATTTGTGATTAATCATAATGTTGGTTTGTGTTCTTTCATTAGTTTTGTTGACTGGAACCATTTAACTTTCTCACCAGGATATTAATTTGCACGTTCTGCTTTGGTTTTTGTTAAGGACCTGAATGTCAGTGTTATTTTCCTTTGCTCCTTTAATCTTATTATGTCCTTGCTAGCTCTTTTTATTGCATGAATTGTTTTTGGCTGTAGGCTTTAAGCCACTTGCCTATTGCTACGGTGCTACCTTCATTTGATACTGGCGATCAGTTTTGCCACTATTCAGCTTAATGTCATTACTTCCAAATATAGTTGCTACTGTCCGAAATCTAATTTGCATATATTTCTACTTGTATATATCTAAAATATTCAGTTGTTGGTCCTCTCCTCTAGGCTAGACTATAAAGTATAAATCTAACTGAAAATTCTCACTCTTCCTCTTTCTCTATCCCCACCTCTTGAGGAATAAAGAATATCAAATGTAAACACTGTTGAAATCTTTAGCAATTGTAAAATGTCTGTCCCTCTCCCAAAAAACAAATATTGTACATCTCTTTTCTTTCTCTCTGTGGGAATGGAAACAACCAAAAGGTATAAATTTAGTTAGAACAGACGGAAGAAGTAAAAAAAAAAACAAATTTTTGTATGTCTTTCTTGATTAGGGAAAAAACTTCTCCATATCTGTTTCCTTCCCTTCCTTTTTTACCTTTCCTTATCTGTTTCCTTCCATTTTCTTCCATTTGTCTTTATATTTTTCTATTTAACTTCTTCCATGCGGTCAATGTCGTGAGACATAGGAACATTTAAAGGCTTCCAATCAATGACCACCTGAAATTGCATGATATTTTTTTTCTTTCAAACACCATTTTTGTATTTTTTTTCTATAATGGGTAAACATGGTCACGATCCCCCCCCCCCCCCCCCCCCCCCCTCCTCCTCTTCCCCCCCCCCCCCCCCCCCCCCCCCTTCATATTTCGTTTGAGAGATATTTTACAATTTCTTGTAAAGTTATGAAGCAAATTTCTAATATTGTAGTTAGATTCTGCATTATCTTTTGAATAAACCCTAATTCTATGAGCGTTAACTTCTTATTAATCTGGTATCGTTATTTATCTGATAATATAATACCCAATATACTATTTATTATTATGGGAGATTGATGTTGTTTTACTACAGTGGATGCAACTAGAACATGAAAAAGATATGGAATAACTTGCAGATCAGCAGTACCTCCTGTCTTGTGAATTTGAATATTGGATCATGCCGTCGTCGTTTTGTAATTTTCTGAGATTGCTTCTGACTGTGGAACTGAATGTCTTTTGTTTATAGGCTGGTCCCTTTGATTCATTGAAGGAAGTAGCTATAAAGATATTGCAGAACGGCGTAGCCACAGTTCCCATTATTCATTCACCATCACAGGATGGATCATTTCCACAAATATTACATCTTGCATCCCTTTCAGGAATTTTAAAATGTAAGTGCTATCTGATCTTTCTTGCTCTTTGTTCTTTTTCGCTTACCATTAAATCATTGCAAACGTTCTACATTCTGTGATTCTTTATGATATATTCGTATTATTTTGTTTATTTATTGTCAGGTATTTGCAGACACTTTAGACACTCTTCTGGTTCTTTGCCCATTCTACAGCAACCAATATGTACAATCCCTTTGGGTACATGGGTTCCTAGAATTGGGGAAGCGAATGGTCGCCCTCTGGCAATGCTAAGACCAAATGCCTCACTTAGTTCTGCCCTTTCTTTGTTGGTTCAAGGTATGTTAATTACTTAATTGTTTTAAAGAATATTAAGGTTTATTATAATATGTTATCTTTTACTGCATTCACTTTGGGACATCAAATGATAAAATTATGTATTTGTAAATTATTATTTCTTTGTTGGATCCTTGCAGAGTTTAAGGGATGGCTTGATGTACTTTTCTATGTAATATTCTTTTTTTAATTTTGTTTCTCTTAGCCCTTTGAGTGTCTTGTATTTATTTTAGTTTCTTATTAACTTGAGTTGATTCATGGTTTTATCTTAGGCATGAAGCACTAATTACTTGATAGATTATGACTTCAGAACTAAGGCCTTTATTTATCCCTATGTGTCTTGCGCATGTAACATGATAATCCTCAAACTAGCAGATTGTGAATACGAAATAGATCACACCCGCCCACCAACCCCTCCCTCCCTCCCTTTCAATTTTATTGGTTACGTTGTTGTGTTCCACGTAGTTACTTTTTTTTGGGTCTTTTTCAACTTATGCCACATCACTTATTGTCCATCTACAGCTCGTGTCAGTTCAATACCAATTGTTGATGACAACGACTCTTTGTTGGATACATATTCGAAAAGGTAATCTTTTTCTTCCTTGCTGTTCATCTTTTGGTGTTTTCTCTTATATATGTTTTATTTGGTACTGGGATATAATTTTGTTTTATCTACAGTGACATCACAGCTCTGGCTAAAGATAGAGCTTATGCACAGATTTGCCTTGATGAAATGAGTATCCAGCAGGTAAAAGCAATCTGATTGTCTCATTATGTTTGTCCTACAAAAGGTTGCATATGGTGCTGTTAGCATTGATTTTCTTATTGATCAACGGAGGTGGGTACTGTATGCATTACAAGTCATGTATATGCAGCTAAAACATTAGCAACAAGATATGCAACTATGGTCTTGCATCGCTGGGCGAGATGCCATATCTTCAGTGAAAGAGAGAACCTTCTCATCATAGACCTGTTTCCTAACTGATTTTTGGCCTTCCAAACACCTTTCCATCCTCTAAAGTTAGTGGAATAAGGTAGATCCGGAAATTTGTACATGCAAATGTATCTTTATTTTGATCTATTGATACATTGGTAGGGGTCGATCAGGATGACCCCAAAGGTTACCCAAAGATGTCAAAAAAATGGGGGGCAAATGAAAGGTGTATGTGTATCTGAGGAGAGGAGAGAACACATTCATTTAAAAATAGGGTTCAAGAATCTTATGATGGGAAGGACATTGCAGCCTTGCAGGAGTCTTTTATTCCGAGGAGAAGCTTATGTTTTGGACTCCATGCAAACTAAAATATTTACCTGTATGGAGTTGTCAGAATAGTTGTTCCTAGATTTCCAATGATCTCGTCTTTTGACAATTGAGGAAGTTATACCAAGAATCAAGATCTAATATGTGGGGGAAATAGTGATTGTAACACACAACCTTTCTACTATCATAGGTTTTACCAAAAGAATGCATCTAAGACGTGATTCAGCTTACTGAGTATTCGATTATTGATTTATTTGACAATTTTTGCCAGAAATCTTCTCCAGGACCACCTTCATTGACCTTTTTTTATTTGCTATGATAGTTGCATATTTCAATATCGAGTATGCTGAACTCCCCAGTTTAGTTACACAAACATAGATGATAGAGCAGCCGGTAATAAATGTCATTGGGCCAGGGTTTCAAAAGGTACCAAGTAGGATTTGTTGTTTGGGCTTTTAGGGTTAGCTTATGATATTATGTTACCCCTCCTCCTTTGTCTATTTCTTGCACACAAAACACCTGCACCATCCATGGGCATAAGTGGCATTGTGGCTTGTGGCCACCCTGAAAATTGAATATAAGTTCACATGGGCTCATACAAAGGAGGGGTTATTGTTGCAATGAACTTGGCTAGTTTTCTTCATGCTGTTATCTTTTCATGGTTGGGAAGAATTCTTTGTTCTCTTTTATATATAGTTATCGTTTATTAATTACCAAGAGGGTAAATACATGTTTTCTCCACAATGCGACCTAAATTTTTGTCCCTGGTGGACCAATAAAAATGGATTTACTATTAGGAGAAACAAGCAGCCTATCATTTCTACAGTAATAAACCAAGCCTTCTCTAATTGGAATAAGGTTGTTGCTATTGGAAGAAAGTTGTCTAAAAGAATCGGATGATTTTATGGCCGGCTGGCAACCTGATGGGAATCATCTATGTTGCTGCCAAATTCCTGGCCAAATGGGTAGCTATGAGCATTAGATAGTCGCACCATAAAACCTAGACAACCAATTGGTAGGTAGGTAGACCTACCTTTTGGCTATGTACTTTAAGCTCATGCAAGCATCTTTTTAGACATGCAGTTTTAAGCTCATGCTCTTTTGATATGTTGCAAGTTTAATCTCATCCAAGCAAGATGCACCCTCTAAGATCCCTTAGGATAGAGTGTAGGCGAAAAAGTAAGATGATGCAATTTTACAACTATATAATAAGAAAAGTTGGCTTCACCGTGATTTTTTTTCCAAATATGCCCTTAATGAGGATAGGTAGGTAATTTATACTACTATATCTATATTACTATATAATAAGAAAAGTTGGCTTTAGCGTGAATTTTTTTTCCTCCAAATATGCCCTTAATGAGGATAGTTAGGTAATTACATAAACAACAAAATTTAAAAAAACTAAAATTTCTATACTACTATATAATAAGAAAAGTTGGCTTCACCGTAGATTGTTTTCTTCCAAATATGCGCTTAATGAGGACAGCTAGGTAATTACGTATAGAAAAAGAAAAAGAAAAATATAGTTTGTTCTTATGGTGCCTTTTACTCTTCCCAAGCACATAAAAAAGTTAATTACTAGGCGGTTAAAGTATGTGCAACGCACGTGCATATATACTAGTAACTGTAATAATGAAAAGAAGTAGGTTTTGCAAAGGTGTTATAAACAGATTACACAGCAATTAAAAGTTAACACTGTTTGTTGTGGTTAGTGACGACCATATTCAAATCTTATCTTTTGGAAAGATTTCCCCTCTTATTTTGATTAGCCACCCCACTGACTTCTCTAGGAAATTTGACAATTTTATTATCGTTGATTTTGCATTTGTCTACTGGATCCAGGCACTTCAACTCAGGCAGGATGCAAGTTCTCCATTTGGGTTATATGAAGGGCAGAGATGCCAGATGTGTCTTCGTTCTGATCCCCTGCTGAAAGTGATTGAGCGATTGGCGAATCCTGGTATAGTAGCAAAATAAATTGTTTTTATCTGATGGTTTTACCATTATTGTTGAATTGATGAGACTTGCATCACAACTGGTTCTTTGCTTCAGGGGTTCGTCGTCTGATCATTGTGGAAGCTGGAAGCAAGCGAGTGGAAGGCATTATTTCTCTGAGCGATGTGTTCAGGTTCTTGCTCGGTTAGCTCTAACAGCTGAGGAACTTTTTGTTGTAATTCAACCACTGCACTTGTTGGAACCTTTTGGGCTGTGAACACCTACCTCATCATCCTCAACTTCTGTTGGCCGATGGAACCATTCATGATATTCCTCTTAATTTGATAGGCCTCAATGGTTTAGAGCCTGGTCTCTTAAAAGATAAGGCCACTAGAGGTCTGTAAATGTTAGGAATGTTTTCTTTTTTAACCCCCATTTCTTCCTTAATTATTGTTATTGCTATATTCTAATGCGTTGTTCCGGGCCTTGTGTTGCTTCATACAAGTTGACAGGCAAGGGAAGCAAGAAAAAGAAGAAGAGGGAGACGAATTAATTACCCAAATTTACCTTCAAATTGTATTGAAATGTGATACTTTAGTTTCGTTTTCATCGGTTGCCCAGAATTTTCGAGCACGAGAAGATTTGTGATATCACAGTACTTGAAATCGTTTGACCTATGAAATCTATTTCATCCAACCATTTTATTTGGCTAATACATTATATTGGAATTGATTCTCTTATATAATGCTACGTGTAATCAAAATATGTTAATAACAATCTTGTGGAAGTCAGTAAATGTTTGATGAACATTCGGGAGCAGGATTGGAGTTGTCTATGACTGAATGCTTTTGTTTATGCTAAACGTTCCGTCTAATTCTTGTTGGGTTTGTGGAACAAATCAAGATGAACCTTGGGGTCAGTTCTTTTTAGGGTTGTCAAAATCCATGAGTCTATTATAAGGGGTAGGAAGAAACAAAGGATAGTGCTCAAGCTAGTGTTCTAAATGGCGGTCGAGACGGCTGCTCTTTCTACTGCTTTTGCCGTAGGCTTCGGAGCAGTGGAGGTTTGGTGTTAGAGGTGAGACAGTGTAGGCAGAGGTGAGGAGGTGTAGGTGGATGTGGTTTGGTGTTAGAGGTGAGACAGTGTAGGCAGAGGTGAGGAGGTGTAGGTGGATGCATAGATGGAGCAATATTTGACGATATGTCTTGACAAAACAGCTTTGCCGACATTATGGACCTCTGGTTCACTTTTACAAGACTCAAAATTTTATACATTTTTGTTTTACAACTTAGTTATGCATATAGCATTCTTAAAATATGCATAGAATATCCTTAAAATATGCGTATTATGAAAACAAGAAGTGGTAAGATAGTAAAATTGTTCATAATGTATCAAGTGTCTAGACAGACGGTGCCTAGACATCATAGATGGTAGACGGATTTTTTTCGTCGTGCATCTGCCTAACTGCCTTTTATAACCTTGGCTCTAGCTCACAATAACCCATCTGAGCTTGAGCCTAGTTATAGAGCCAAGCTCTAGCTAACCTTGCAAGTAGACCTTTAATGTTGCATGCGTTCAAGCTTGAACGTGACCAAGTCACAAGTAACTCTGACTCGACTAGAAAATAATGCATCAGGCTTGGGTTGGATTAAATTTGTATCAATGCCAATAGTCCACCAGTACCAGTACTATAGTATAGGTTGTTCAAAGAGCTCACGGCCTTGCTTTGTTATGTTCAAGCCAACTTCATTTCCTTTTAGGCCTCTTTCGCAGAATCATGAAATTGAAAAAAAAAAGATTATTTTTTTATATTTGTGTGCCAAAGTAATGGGAAGAAAATTAGAAAGAAAAATAATTTTATCCAAGCGAATCACTTTCTACTTTAAAATATTTATTTTTTTTCTATTTTTTTGATATTTTTAAACATCAACAAGAAAAATTAATGAAAACTGTAATTTTTCCTCTGCGCGAACCAAACGAGGCCTTCAAGTTTGGCTTTCCTAAGTCAAGTCGAGCTCAGTAGCCAGTGTTTTCATTTGCAGGCCTACCTCTTTTTTTTTGGCTCACGAGCAAGCATCATTAGGTGTTGCCAAGTCAAAGTAGAGTCCAGTGCCGGACTTTAGATTTTGGGGCCTGAGGCGAACTCTAAATGTGGTACCCCCAAAGCTTAATGTTCATAATTTTTTTTTCTGCTCCAGCCAATTATTTTCTTATAGGAGGCATGCTTGCTTCTCTAATCTAATTTGCAACATATCACATTTGCAAATGAATAATCTAGACATGAACACTATGCAATCAAATGACCCTATCATAATTTTCCAACAAATAATACTAATTAATGACAAATAAACAATCAACAACAAATATACAAATACTTTTTTTCTTAGTTTCTATATTAGTTGATTTCAATCTCAATAAGAATAACTACACAATCAAATGAAAAGAACATATTTTCAAAGAAATTAGTCAAACACAAATAAAGAGAATCAACAACAATTCTTAGGCAAGAACATATATTTTTTCATTATATTATAATTTATACGTCCACGACAATTTTAGACTTCACTTACCTATGATTGTAAAAAATAATTATGAGGCTTTATTGATAATGTAAGTGACTCCTCAAAATGTAATGGAAAGACATCATTGACACAACAATTAAGAAATAGACCGAAATATGAGTGCATTAAGCAAAATCTAAAAATTAACAACAATTTATATTATTATAAATAAAAAATCAAAGTTTTACCTGTGGAAACATGTGGAAAGGGAGGGAGTGATTGATTTGTGGCTTCTAAAAAAATATTCCACAGTCGGCCATAAACAAACATATTTCTCTAAAAAAAATTAAAATCCTAAAAAAACAACTTAGTCAGCGGCCACAAGACTCTTCTAATATTTTTCTCTTCAAATTTCGGCCACAAGAGTAGCTTTACAAATCCGGACCTTTTTAGTATCATGTGGACATGATACCACTTGTCTCTTCAATTCAAATTTGGAAAGTATAAGTCCACATGATACTTACTACTTGTCTTTTCAGTCGGTGGACCTTTTTAGTTGCCATAGCCACAACAAGCTCTCTAACATTTCAAATTCTGACCTTTTTAGTTGGGCTTATATATACTAAAAAAATTTTTTGGTGCCCTTTAAAATTTTGGGCCTGAGGCGACTGTCTCATGTGCCTCATATTAAGTCCGGGCCTGGTAGAGTCGACCTACGTTAGTAGCAACAACAATCATTGTAGTTGTACATTTTTTTTAAAAAAAAAATTTGGGCCCTAACTGCAAAAATTCCTTCTTCAAAGTTCAACCACAAGCTTCTTTGCAATTTCTGATTTGGACTGGGTCTCTCTGTCTTGTACTTGGTTGTTCTTCTACTATTTGATTCCCTGCTTATTATGGTTAGACCTTGTCTTACTGGCATTTTGTTTGTAGCAATAAGTGTCGAACTTCCCATTTCTAGCGAAACATATGTTTCTTTACGAGTAAAGGAGAACAATAATTTCTGTTTGCAATCTCGAAATTTATTGCGCATCATCAGTAACTAATACTACAGTACTTTGTGTTCCATAGAAGAATGATGCAAATTTCTCTGTAGCCAACAGTTCATTACAGTAAAAAATTCATGGCACGAACACCTTCATAAAGAACTCGACGGACTGCATCGACTCTACCACGACTCATATATGGTGGATTATCGAGAATTATCTATGTCCTTCCAAGTTGTTGCATAACAAGATCAGCTGGATAGTACATATTGTGCTGGTGGTATATAATGCAATACTTGTGAAGACACTCGGGTGCATCCGCACGAAAATGGTAGGGTAAACATTCTATGCCGAAAAAAATAATAAAATGAAAAACATAATAATTAAAGAAAAAAATAAAATAATTGAATATTTTACCTTCAAGTGTTGTATCGTATAAAATTGGGTCCGATAATTAAGGCCACCTAGTAGACACGGTGTGCCGGATCCACTACATATGTTGTCCACCAAGAAGCGACCGGAAAGACACCCGCGTCAGAACTAATGTTGATCACTAGCCTACCAATGAAGAAATACTCGTAGAACCAAACCTAAAAAAATAAATCTAAAGTAAAAATAATATGGTATCTGCATAGTGAAACTGTTTACGATATTAACAAATTTTATTCGTTCATACCTATATTAGGGGTGTCAACGGATGCTTATCGGTACGGACAGGACAATATCCGTATCCGTATCCGAATTTTTTTTTGTAATATCTGAATCCGATCCGATATTCGAACGGATATCTCTTTTGACACTCCGAATTCGTATCCGTCTAGTTTAACGGATATCGGATTATATCCGATCCGATTAGCTAAAAAATTCGAATGCTAGTATCCGAATATCCGAAATATTAAAAATTTAGTTACTATCCGAATATCCGAAAACCAAATTCAATTTCTCTACATATTTGAGTCATTTCTTCTTATGTTGTAAATTGTAATTAATATATATTACTATTATATATAAATTATATTATAATTATTTTATGTAAAAGTTAGTTGAGAATAAAGTACTTTAATTTACATATATATTATACTATAATATATATAAAATTTTGGATATCCGAATCCGATATCCGAATTCGATATCCGAAATTTGTAATTTAAAGTCCGATCAGATATTAACGGATTCGAATACCTTAATATTCGAATTCGTATCCGAAAATGGATAATATCCGAAAAATATTCGGATATCCGAATCCGATATCCGAAATTTCAAAAAATATCCGAAAGTTCGGATACGGAATCGGATCGGATTCGAATTTTTCGACTATCCATTGACAGGTCTAACCTATATAAGTGTCATGCATCTGTGAAGCCATATAAATATGCTAAAGTAGTTCCTCCACGCGCATGAGAGATAGGATCTTTCAAATTATCCAAAATGGTAAAAGGAGGACATTTACATTATTTTCTTTTGAGTCGGAAAAAAATAAATGCACCAGATAAGCCTATTAAATAGGTCATGGAGCCATACAAGAACTGAAAATATGATCCATGAATGATATGAGTTACACCAAAATATTATAAGTTATATAAGCATTAACATTAAAATTCATGCCCGGTCCACAAAAACCTTTGTGTCCGTTGTACAGTCTAGCAACATAAAATTGTTGCAGAACCAGCTTAACCTGACTAAGTACTGCTAAGTGCTAAACACGATATCGGCTCCACGCCAAGGTACTTCATAACCAACTCACCAGGAGACAACTGGTTATCAAAATATATAGAGTTACCTATAATAGGTAACCCTATGATCATCCACTAGCGTGATAGTCATCTCACACACCGGATGCTAGAATATGTTACTTTGGATCCACCAACGCTCAACGAAACTTAAGATTAAGTCTCTATTATGACGTAGGAAATGCATCTCGCCAATGTAATAAAAGTCAAAGCCATACACCAAGGCCTTTTGGGAGATAGTCAACATCTATGTGCTATGATTCTTCTGGTACCACTACGTGTTATGCTCTGACAATCACAAATCATCACTATAGTTGTATAACTATATATAAAATATTTAGATTTTGTTACTGCTAGATACGTGAAAAATATATAATCGTAAAACTAACACAATTAAAATTTAGGAAAATTAGTTGTCCAAAAATATCAAAATGACTATTGGTAAATAGTTTATGGTTAGAATTTTAGGGTTGGGGTTATGATTATGATTTTAAAATTATATGGTTAAGATTTTAGTAGGAAACATTAGGGTTAGGGTTTTATGGTGATTAGGGTTAATGTTTTAGGGTGTATGATTTTACGGTTGAGTTTTAGGGTAAGGTGAAGGGTTTTATGGTTAAGAGTTTTAAGGTTAGGTGTGGGGTTAAAGTTAGGGTTATGGCTTTAGGATTTTAAGGTTAGGATTAGATTTTTAGGGTTATGGGTTAGGGTTTTAGGATTAGGTGTAGGGTATTGACTATCAAATAAATAAATAAATTCTAAATAAAAACTAATTTTATTGGATTAAATGAAATTAAATGATTTTGCTAAGGACATGTTTGGTTGGAATGAGGTACAAATGGGTTGTTTTGATACAAGGTCCACTTTCTCACTTCGAGCGTTTGGTTAGAGAAAAGTGCATGAAAAGTGAATGAAAAGTGTCACTTTCAATGCATCTACACTTGCATTAAAACAGTTTCAGTGTTTGGTTTGGCATTGAAAGTGCATTGAAAGTAAAAAAATTTGATGCAAGTGGAGAGCTTTTGAGTTACGTTATAAAATGAGCCGAACTTGTTGAAAGTGAAGAATTTTTTACTTTTTTATTTCTTTATTAATAGTTTAGTTTTTGTTCACGTTAATTTTTATAATTATTGTTAATATTGTTAACGTTAATTATTATTAATTAAATATTCAATGTTAACTAAATATTAATATTAATTACTGCTAATGTTAATTATTGTTAACTTTAGTTACTGTTAATTTGTCGTTGTTAATTCAATTTTGGTTAAATTTTTTTAATCAAATTTGTATTAAATAAATTTAGTTAATTATGTTGTTAATTTCATTAATTACAGTTGTTGTTAATTTTTCTTAATTAAAATTTGTTAAGTATGTTGTCTTAATTAAATTTTTGTTATTTATTTTTTTCCTAATATGTTTCTTAATAAAAAAAAATTTAACTGATTTTGTTAATTAAATTTTGTTGATTAACTTTTGGTTAATTAGTTTTTGTTAATTAACTTTTTGCCTAATTGGTTTTTTAATTAAATTTTAACTAATGGGTTTTTGTTAATTAAAAATTTACTTTATGTTTGGTTTATTGGGGTTTATTAACTAAATTTTCTTTTGTTTTTTGCTAATTAAAATTTTGTTACTTACTCCTAATTAATTTTTCGATTAGCAATAATTTATTTTTTTCTTAATTTTTCTTAAATAAAATGTGTTATTTTAAAATAATTTATTTTATTATTCTTCTTGTTCTTATTTATTAGTTACTTAATATTTGTTAATTAATAGATATTTCAATTCTCACTTCCACTTTCATATTGTCATCCAAACATTAGAACCCCAAATTTTTAATTTTTTACTTCCACTTTAATCACTTTCAGCTTGTCATCCAAATCTATTCAAACATATTTTTGAAAATAACACCACTTGCATTACATCATGTTTAAAGTTTCACTTTCACACTTTTAAATAGTTACATCTATCCAAACAGCACCAAAATAAAACTAACAAGCTTTTGTTGCTCTTGCTCTGCTTTTGCTTACTACTCCAGCTTTCTCTCTTCTTTCCTCTTTCTTCTCTTCTCTCCACTCTCTCTCTCTACACAAAAAGTGTGGGGATGCAAAAAGTGTGGGATGCTTGGGTCTCGAAATTGACCAATGTTAGTATTTGGTGTTCGAAATTATTATTCATTAGCCTACATGAACAGTGAGATTTCAAGACCTAGACTCTAACATCGGTCAATTTCGAAACCAAAACCCTAATATCCATGTATATGTGAGACCATAAAACTAAATATCCCATAAAATTATAAACGGAAATTTTCACCTAAAGCAAACAAGTTATATAAATTGTATCCAAATCACAATTTTTGTAAAATTTGCATATTAAGTACAAGACCCTTCGAAAGGACGTTCTACCCTTAAAAAAAAAAAAAAGACGTCGTTACCCATTTTAACTCCGTTAAGCCGAGAAAAAAAATATATAAAAGGAGAGCGTTCTCAGCTAACATCGCCACGTGGATTTGAGGCTTTTAAGACTTGCAGACTGGAGAAGGGTGAGCTTGTTGGTGGGGGAGGGGGAGCTTTTAAGGCTTGCAACCTTTGACCACTGCTGCTGTGTTGGAGAGTGTGAGAGTAAGAGTGTTAGAGTAAAGAAGGAAAACCAATTCCCCAAATCCCAACCCCCAACCCACCGCCGTCAAAAAATATATATATAAAGAAGGATAACGCACTTAGGAAGGACGTTTTTCTTTCCTTCTTTATTATATTTTTTTCCGTTCGATTTTTTCGGTAGGATAGTTAATGGCCGTCACATAAACTAATTAAAAAAAAAGTAATAGAACGTACTTTGTAAGGACATTTTGTCATTTGTATTTATTTTATAGGTAGAATGCCCTTCAATGTCCTTTAGAAGGACGTTCTTATGCTTTAGTTATAATTTTGATAAAGTTAATACTTTAGGCGTATATATTTTTTATACTTTGGCTGAAAATTTTCGAATTATAAATAAGATGAACTCTTGTTTTGGGCCCACCTGTTTTTATTGTGAAATAAAATCCACTACAACATGTGTGTTAGTTGTCGTCCAATCTGATTCGACTACATTTTTTGTCCGTGGGTTGTGGCCTAGTGGTAGCAACGAGGGTTCCGGTGCGGAAGGCACATATTTGAATTTTCCTTGACATTTGTCAAGCCGAAAAAAAAAGACGTCTCAATTTTTTTTTTTTTTTTTTCCAAATTCAAGTCAAATTGCTGATTCAAGTACTTGTAAGTTGTAAATCAAAAAAGAAAAAAAAAATTGAAAGGATATATCAAATAGCACTATTTCGTATTGGGATTGGGTATGTTGTTCAGTTTAGAACTATGAAACTAGTTTATAGAGTGTGGTGGTTTAAAACTCGAGTAGCCAGCCATCATTGTTCAATTTGTACCGAACATTCATATACTCGCTGAGTATTTTCGTTTAAAAGATACAAAGCTTCAAAGAAGTGTCTAGACAAGCACAATATTAGCCGCTTCCATTTTTTTTTTTTTATGTTGGTGAGTGGTGGATTAAATAAAAATTAACTAACAAAATAGGATGTGCATCTTACTAGGTTGTGGCCGATTGAATGTGTGACCTAAATATAGAACCATCTTTGTCTAATTAAACCTTTTCTATATTTTTCCTTCACTTATCTTACTTTAGCCTCGTTTGATTCTCGGAAGAGAAATAAATTTCCTAATCTTTTTCACACACACACACACACACACACACACACACACACACATATATATATATATATATATATATATATATATATATATATATAATATAATATAATATAATATAATAAATTGCGATGGTCTCTAGGTCTGGAGAGGCGATCGCAAGGGAGACTACTCAAGAATTAGGGTTTCCGATCTGGGATCCTGGGCTGGGAGAATCATCCAAAGATGATGCAGAACCATCCGTCGATGAAGGGAGGGAGTCCGGCGGAGGGTGGACGACGGTGAGAAGGCGGGACAAAGGAAGATCAAATCGGATGACTCTGCCAGAGCATCGGCCTAGTTTCAGAGGAGATACAACGAGGAGGATGGAGCGCCGACATGTGGGCTGGAGAGCCGACTCGTACCCAAGACGTGATCTGAACCTAGGGTTTCGACCGGGAAACACGCCGGATACGGCCAGAGCATCGACTTCGGGGTACGCTCGTATGGGTGCTCCACAGATGACAAAAGCCACGGGACAGCAGAACTCTCCTACGGACAAAGGGAAATCGAAGATGGGGGCGAACCCTCCTAGCAAATCATGGGCGGAGTTTTTCACAACCGATTCGAGGACAACAACGAATCAGATGGAATACATTGCGCCTAAAGTGGTTGGTTCAGGAACCAGAGCTTCGTTCACAGAGGACGACCTTAAGGAAACGAAGGAATACTGGAGAAACACCATTATCTTGTATGTATTGGGCAATCGGCCGTTCTACAACCATATTAGGGCGTACGCCGAACGGGTCTGGCGCCCTAAGGGCAGCATGGAATTCTTCTCCCGCAGTAACGGATTTTACTTTGTCAAATTCGGTATGGTGGAAGATATGGAGAGGATAATCCAAGGAGGTCCGTGGACTTTTGACGGACGACTGATAATAATGAAGGAGTGGACCCCGGAAACGAGATGTGAACGGGAAGTTCTGCGCTCGATACCTATCTGGATTCGATTTCCCGAATTACCATTACTCTATTGGAGTAATCTGATGATTATGAAACTGGCCAGTTTGATTGGAGTCCCAATTAAAGCAGATGAGCGAACGACGGCTAGAGCGATGATGGGTTTTGCCAGAGTATTTGTAGAAATAGAGGCTGGTCAATCTCTTCCATCTCATGTTGAATTCGAAGTCCCGTCAGGAGAGGTGTATGTTCAGAGAGTAGAATATGAGTGGGTTCCCCCCACTTGTAACCATTGTCTGCAATTCGGACATCCATCGAAAGAATGCAAAGCTGCACAAAATACCACTCAGGAGGGAACCAATGATGATTTGAGACCGGATATCCATCGGAAGGGAGAAAGTTCTCAACCAGCTCAATCACCGGAAGGCGCAAGCACTCGGATTGTCAATCATGAAGATGGCATGGAACTTGAGATCGATATAGGTTTGGAAAATATTATATCTCAAAGGAAAACTCCTACAACTCAAGATCCAATTCAGAGGGAAGGGAAGGAAGCTCAAGTTGAGAAGACGGGACCTTCCATGATATTCACAGCATCAAAGAGTGCGACAGATAAAAATCCGGGGGTGGGCAAAAGCAAAGTCACAAAGGCAATTACAACTGTTCGGCATAACTCACAAAGATGGAGACCAAAGGAATCATTGGTGGTGCAAACTGAAGTAGGAATCAGTCGAAAGAGGCATGCAGGTATTTCAGTTGAAGACATTAACAAGCCTGTAGTTGGTCAGACTGAGGAGAGATCAACTTTGTGTTTAGACAACCCTCGATGGAGGGAATGGGTGAACAAGCTCGCGGTCTCAAATAACCCAGACGAGGATCCCAACGAGATTCTCGAAATAGATCAGAGGATTGAAGAACCTGATCCGTTCCCAGCGGATAAGGTTCTGGAGATTACTGGGAATAACCAATCAGATTAAAATGTCCATGATTACATGGAATGTTCGAGGCGCCTGCTCTCTAGGGCGATGGAAGGAAATTTGTGATGTGATTCGTAGAGGGCAACATGATATTTGTGCTCTTCTCGAGACCAAAATAAGACCGATAGGATGCTTCAACGAAGGACGGCAACCCACTGGCACCAGGTAAACAATCTTCACCTATGTAATATGGCTTGTATTTGGGTAAGATGGGACAACCGACAATGGGAAGGGGATATTATTCATGTATCCGAACAGATGATATTACTATTATTCAAAAACAAAGAAGGTTTTCAGATGTTATATGGGGCCATTTATGGCCATAATGATAGAAGACGCAGAGAGGAATTGTGGAAAGAGATTACGCACTTCAGCATCCTTGCGAAATCTCAACACAACTTGCCTCTCATTCTCACGGGTGATTTTAACGCCCTACTATATCGGCACGAGAAAGTAGGTGGAAGGGTGGTACCTGAAGGCATTTTGTAGGACTTCCAAACTTGTCTTCTTCAGTCTGGGCTTCAACCACTAGAGCGATCGGGACATGTATGGACGTAGAATAATAAAGCAGTTCACAAGCGAATTGCCTGCCAACTTGATAGAGCATTGGGAAATCAACTCTGGTTCCAGATTTTTTCGGATGCTAAAGCAGAGAGGATGCCTGCAGGAACTAGTGACCATTCCCCGATTTGTGTCCGCCTATGCCAAGCTTCTCGCAACCGGCCGAGGCCATTTAGATATAATAATAAATGGCCTCGGATGGATGGATACATGGAGGTGGTTCAAAATAGTCTCAAAACTGCAGTTCCTGGGAACATACAATTTCAACTTGTGTCCAAGTTGAAGACGATCAAGAAAGCTCTTAAAGCTTGGAATATGCAAGCATCTCAGTCAGACCTTCAGGTGGAGGAAAAGAAGCTAATTGATATCCAAAATAGACTCCAAACTGATGTGTCTAACGTAGATTTGGCCCGAGAGGAGCAGGCTCTCGTTGAAAAGGTTGGACGACTCAGGATGCTCCAGGAAATTGAGATGGCGCAACGTGCCAAGTGCCAATGGCTACAGCAGGGCGACCAATATACAAAATTCTTCTACGACATTGTGCGAATGCGGCAACATCGTAATGGTATTTCTCGGCTTATTGGGCCATCGGGTAGTGAGCTGACTTCAAATGAAGATATCCAACATGAGGCAGTTAGGTATTATTCTAAACTTTTCAATCAAGTTGATTATCTAACCTCGTTTCCTGCTATCATATGCAAGAAACTCGTGTCTCTTGAGGGAAATAAGTTGATGGGTGCGAGGGTTGAAATGGCGGAACTGGATGATATCATCAAGCAGGCAGCTCCTGATAAAGCACCGGGTCCAGATGGATTTAGTAGTTTGTTCTACAAAACTCATTGGGGTGACATCAAACATCAAGTTCTGGAGATGGTGAGAGATTTCTTTGACCATCGGCGCCTCTTGAAGGAATTAAACCATACATTCCTTACCATTATTCCTAAGAAGGAAGGTGCTTCGTCAATGGCGGATTACAGGCCGATTGCCTGCTGTAACTTCTTGTACAAGATTATCACACATCTCATGTGTCGGAGGATGGAGAAAGTTATGCAGGATCTTATTTCTTTCAATCAAGCCGCTTTTATAAAAGGCCGATCCATTGCTGATCATAACTTATTAGCTCATGAGCTTGTACGGGATTTCAATAAGCCTGGTAGCAATCGCTCATGCATCAAATTGGACCTTCGGAAAGCTTATGACTCTATTAATCGGGATTTCTTATGTCATATTATGTTGGAAATAGGATTCGCCGAATCCTGGGTGGCAATGGTTCGTGAATGTATCTCGACCCCAACATTCTCGGTTCTTGTCGAAGGTATTCCTTACGGTTTCTTTCATAGTAACCAAGGGATTAGACAGGGGGACCCGCTCTCCCCTTATTTGTTTACTAGTTATGGAGTACTTTTCTCAACAGCTGGAGATTGCGGAAGTACAAGGGAAGATCACCCCAATTCAGAAGCATATCAAACCTAGTATCACTCATCTAATATATGCTGATGATTTGCTTTTATTCATTGAGCCTTCAACTAAAGGACTAGCGACGCTAGAGCAGCTTATGATTGAGTTCGGGAATTTATCTGGACTCGAGATTAATAAAGGAAAAAGCAGAATATATTTCAATAAATTATGTCCGCACAAAGAAGCTAAAGCTGCTATTATTGGGGTGGATAGAGGAGAACTGCCGGTGCACTACTTGGGACTACCACTCAGCATCAATTACGCCAGAGATTCAACCTGTCAGAGTATGATTGAGTACGTCCAGAGACGCACAGAAGGTTGGCATGCACAAAATTTATCTTTTGGCGGCCGTATAGAGCTGGTTCGCTCCCTTGTTCTTGCAATTGCTTCTTTTTGGCTTCAAACTATTCTTTTGCCGAACTCCACTATCAGGAAGCTGGAAAAAATTTGCGCTAATTTTATTTGGCATGGGGGAATTCATGGTATTAAAATGGAAATTTTATGCCGTCCTAAAGAGGAAGGAGGAGTAGGTTTATACTCTATTTGGACACTTTAGAGAAGCTGCGGCCATGAGACTCGTCTGGAAGTTCATTACTGGCAACTCGCTTTGGGCTAGATGGACAGCGGCCAAATATGTCAAGGATATACATTTCTGGGCTTTACAATCCAAAAGCAATGCCTCTGTGACATTCAAGACTATCCTGTTATATCGGGCGAAGGTGTTACCTCACATTGAGCGGATTATGAAAGATGGGAATTCTACGGATTTATGGTTTGATCCTTGGATCGATCGCAAGTGTCTTGCAGACCTGGGCGGTAATACAGTCCTGAATAGGGCGCGGGTTGGTATTCCTGTTAGCACCATCATTGAGGATGGGCACTAGAGACCGGTGTAATGCCTGTAGTTCGTATTATGTATCTTGGAATACGTGTACGTATTTTCTCTTGTATTGCATATCTCATGGCTTGGCTCGGTTTATTTTGGGTTGGTTCGGCTAGGCTTGGGTTGCCTTGGTTCATCATGAACCAAGGGGAAACCCCCCACCTACCACCACCATCCTCATTTATATATTTCCACCTAACTCTCTCTCTCTTCATTTATTCTTCTCCTTCACTTCTTCTTCTCCACCATTTACTTCTACACCTACCAGGAAAGAGAGCTAGGCAAGTGCAAACTTGCTTCATGATGGATCTCAAGTTTTATTGTTCCATTCTCTTCCTCACTTGATTCTAAGATACTTTAGAACTTGGCATTTTCCATTTTTATGGTTATATTTTTGTATATCTAAGTTTTAAGTTCCTTCTTGTTTAGTTTTTCTTGGTTTTGATCTCTAAAAACTTGGTATTTCCAAAAACTAATGGTTCTATGTTGTAGAGAATTCAATTTCCTTCAGTTTTGGCTTTTGTTTCGCTTGATTTCGACTCCGGATAAGAAAGTTATGGCCATGGCAAGTTTTCAGAATTTTCATGGCTGAACTTGCTGTTTGGGGACGATGAACCTCATGCGCTGGGAGGCCATGCGTCGGAAGGCCATGCGTCGATTTGTGCAGAAATCTCATGCGCCGATTTGTGCCGGAAGGCCATGCGCCGATTTGTGCAGGAATCCCATGCGCCGATTTGTGCAGAAATCCCATGCGCCGATTTGTGCAGAAATCTCATGCGCCGATTTGTGCAGAAATCTCATGCGCCGATTTGTGCAGAAATTCCATGCGCCGATTTGTGCAGAAATCTCATGCGCCGATTTGTGCAGAAATCTCATGCGTCGATTTGTGCAGGAATCTCATGCGCCAATTTGTGCAGGAATCTCATGCGCCGATTTGTGCAGAAATCTCATGCGTCGATTTGTGCAAAAATCTCATGCGCCGATTTGTGCAGAAATCCCATGCGCCGATTTGTGCAGGAATCTCATGCACCGATTGTGCAGGAATCCCATGCGCCGGAATTGCCCTATTTCGCTGTTTTTGCCTGTTTAAGTTGTTTTGTAGCTAGAATCTCGAAAAAACTCAAAACATAAAAGTTGTAGATCTTTTTATTGGCTTCAAGAATATGTCACTAGTTATTTTATGCAAGTTTCTCTTATTCATGATATTGTAAGAATAGAACACGATAGTGGCCCACTGTGGCGCACTCTTGACAAGAAAACTGACATGATATATCTCGGCATGCTGTTACGACAGCTAGCCTGACATGACAAGTATGAAAGACTTGGACACCGTGGACGATTGTGTTTGTACAAATAAACTAGTACTGTCTTGCATCATGTCTAAGATGGGGATCCCTGAGTACCACGGTCAGGGGTACCTACTGAAATTGACTAAGGCTAATTAACTAGAATGATTCAGTAGTCATGAAGAGATTCCCAGCTACAGGCAATTCCGTTATCTGGGCTCATTCAGTGGACTTGTAGCCTACCGACGAGTAGGGCACATTTCCAGCACACAGTCATGTGTTGCATTCTTCCTAAACGGACATTCGACCTGGATAACCGGATGGTCTGCAGGGCTTGTGGTTGTTGGGATAATCTCGTAGCATCTTGCTAGTAACTAGGCCTGTGATAACCCTAGTTAGTTAAAGTATCAAGCCGTACTCCTTGCTTGGCCGTGATTGATTGAATGAAGTTTATTACAGCTTAGTCTTATCCTGATCCTGTGCAAGATTGTGACAGGACATGATTATTGATGCTTGCCTTAACAATAACGATCGGGGGTCCAGTTCTGTTCAGGCGAAGGGTTACAACCCCGGTCCTTGTTTGGTTTAAGGGTTGTAACCTGGCTCCCGGAGCAGTTCTGTGTCGTCTCTTTGTTTATTGTCTTATTGCAACCCCTGTCATGCTCGTCATGTTTTACCTTACTTCAAGTACCATAATTATTTATACTGGCCTTAACAATAAAGATCAGGGATCCAGTTCTGTTCAGGCGAAGGGTTACAACCCCGGTCCTTGTTTGGTTTAAGGGTTGTAACCTGGCTTCCAGAGCAGTTTTGTGTCCTCTCTTCATTTATTGTCTTGTTACCTTATCAATAGTAATTGAGGCGGGTTTCTATTCAGGCGAAGGATTGCAACCCCGGTCCTTGTTTTGTTTAAGGGTTGCAGTCTGGCTACTTGAATGGTTTCTCCGTGCTCAATATATTATTGATTATCTCAGTTATTATCAGTATCTTTTAATTACCTTAACTATTTATTTGTGATATGCTGGTTTTAGTTCCTAAGTGAAGCCTCCTTTGTGGCACTTGCTCTTTCTGGGGTCTGACCCAGCTGGTTTTGTGTGGCCAGATATCAGAGCAGCAACAGAGGATCCACCTGTCTTTCAGTCCGATGGTGACCACCAGGCGTAACCAGGGCAACGAGTGGGTTTCTTTTGTCCTCCCACTCTACTTGTAAAATTATTCTTTTGAGGCGTTTAGCCGGCGAGCACGTGTTAGCTCGTATTGTACCTTATTTACTGTCTGCCTACGGGCTGTAACATGATTGACAAATCCTAGGGTTGATCATGTATTGACTAAAACTCTTGCTAGTCCTGACATTTTGTACGACTAGCTTCATGATCATCCAATATATAATGTATGGGACGCCTTACTATTGTATATTGATGCTCTAATATCTTGTGACTGTTACTACTTGCTTGTGATTGAGACAATAGGTTTGTTCTCGACCATAGAAGACTGATGGATTGTAATTAAATCCTCATATATCTAGACAGCCGTGACCGTATAGTGACGTGGATTCTATTTCATTATACGTAGCTAGCTATGTCTGTCCCCGCTCTCCAGTATTCTGGTTCTGGGGCGTGACATGGTTTTAGTGGTGGCCCATGCAGGTCTTGTAATTCAAGATATGTGAGGGTTTACCGAATAGATGTCTCAATCAGTATTCGCCCTTGATCTCTGCTCGTATCTTCAAATCCCTGAGAATCTTGACCTGATCACATGCTTGTATCGTTGATCTGTCATGGTCCTTCCTTATTGTTCCCTATGTTGTCTTCTTCAGCGACATTATTCCTGGACCTGCCGATCACCAAGGCGGAGCACCTCCCGCGGACCAGCAACAACCTGGAGATCAAGCCCAGCATTCAGGAGTAGCCTCCAGAGTCATACCTACTGAAGGAGAGCCACCAATTCAGCCCGTCCAGCCTGCAGAGCCTGATGATGGCACTTTGGTGGGTCTCATCAGGTCCCTATTAGCTTCTCAGGATCGTCGCGGAGATGCCTTGCACCAGGCGGTGGCAGATGCTTTGACCAGAGGAGGTCATCAGGGTAATAGCGCGGCCAACAGCTTCAAGCGCTTGAACCCTCCCTTCTTCGATGGCAGTGAAGATACGATCGCTGCAGATGCATGGCTTCAGGACACAGAGGTGATTCTAGAAGCAGCCAGGACTCCAGAGAACGAGAAGGTGGCCGTAGTGCGCATGCAGTTACTAGATCTTGCCCGCAGTTGGTGGACGGCGCAGGCCGATGGATTAGTGGCCCTTATTTCATGGGCAGTATTCAGGAAGAGATTCCAGACCAAGTATTTTGATGCTGTAGCTCGGTATGATCTACAGATGAGGTTCACCAATCTGAAGCAGATGGGCAGGACGGTCGATGGATATGCGACCGAGTTCTCCAGGCTTAGTCGGTTTGCTTCCACCTTGGTGGCGATCGAGTTTGATAAAGCCCAGCGGTTCCAGCAGGGACTCCACCTAGAGATTTTATTAGCGGTGGAGCAGTTTGAGCATCAGACTTTTGATGCAGTGTTGAGAGCAGCCCGGAGGCATGAATACACCTCCCAGAGGATCGTGGATAGGACCGGAGGTCGAAAGCGATCTCACGGTCAGATGAATCAGTCATCAGCACCAGCCCCGGCGGCCAGGGCTTTGACCATTGGAGCTCCGAGGCGGGCGGCCTCAGTGACGTCGGTTCAGCATTCTATCCCGACGCACCCTCAGCAGCAGAAGCAGAAGCAGTCTTCCGTAGTGGGATGTTCACACTGCGGGAAGCCAGGGCATGTGGTATCGGAGTGTCGCAGAGCACAGGGTTTATGCTTGGTTTGTGGTGCCCCGGACCATAGGGTTGGAAATTGCCCGAACAGGGAAAGTTCGTCCGCTTTCTCTAGTCCTTCAGTTAGAGGACCAGCACCAGTCCAACAGCAGCAGCAGCTGCAGTACCCGTTCCCGAGGCCATTGCCGACGCAGGCCCAGGCATTCCAGCAGCAGAGACCGCAGCAGTATGTCCAAGCCCAAGCCCTGATCCAGAGCAGGCAGAGGAATTTTCAGCAGAGGGGACCCGCACCTAGAGGACATGGTCAAGTGCTGGCTTTGACCATGGGAGAAGAAGGAATAGCACCAGGTGAGGTGGTGGCAGGTACTATTCTCGTCAACACCTTTCCAGCTTCAGTATTATTTGATTCTGGTGCCTCGCATTCATTTATGTCTGCACGATTCGCGACACGGGTAGGATTGGAACCCGAGTCATTATCAATAAGGCTCAATATACTTACTGGTAACAGACTTGTGGGAGTAGATAGAGTATTTTCCTCGTGTCAGATCGTAGTTAGCGGTAGAGAATTTCCCGCTAGATTGATAGAGTTCCCGATGGCCGATTATGATGTGGTCTTAGGGATGGATTGGTTGAGGGACCAGTATGCTAGGATAGACTGCCACATTGGCAGGGTTATTTTTAGCATTCCAGACGAGCCGGAGTTTTCCTTCTCCCGAGGCGAAGTTGAACCTTCTCTTCCAGTGTTGCGGATGGCAGTGGCAGTAGTACAGTTACCTCGGATAGTCGAAGAGTTTCTAGATGTTTTCCCAGAAGAGCTTCCAGGGATGCCGCCAGAGCGAGAGATCGAGTTTACCATCGACTTGATTCCCGAAACAGCCCCAGTGTCAGAGAGAGTCTACAGGATGGCGCCGTCAGAGTTAGAGATATTGTACAAGATGATTGAAGAACTCAGAACCAAGGGATTCATTCGTACTAGTGGATCGCCTTGGAGAGCCCCGATGCTTTTTGTGAAAAAGAAGGATGGTACGTCTAGATTGTGTGTTGATTATCGTACCTTGAACTCAGTGACAATCAAGAACAGATACCCTCTCCCGAGGATAGATGACTTGTTTGATCAACTCAGAGGGGCGTCAGTATTTTCGAAGATTGACTTGCGGTCAGGATACCACCAGATAAGAGTCAGAGAGCAGGACATCCTGAAGACAGCTTTCAGATCTAGGTATGGACATTGGGAGTTCCTTGTGATGCCATTTGGAGCAACCAATGCGCCGGCTGTATTCATGGACCTCATGAATCGCATCTTTATGCCCTATTTGGATCAGTTCATAATTGTGTTCCTAGATGACATCCTGGTCTACAGCAAGAGTGAAGCAGAGCATGAGCAGCACCTCAGAGTTGTTCTTCAGATTCTCAGATAGCACCAGTTGTATGCCAAGTTCAGTAAATGCGAGTTCTGGCTCGATCGTATTTCGTACTTGGGTCATATCATCACCCGAGGAGGAGTTGAAGTGGATCCCCAGAAAATTGTGGCCATTGAAACATGGCCAGTGCCTAGCACGGTTGCAGAAGTTCGCAGTTTTCTTGGATTGGCCGGCTACTACCGGCGATTTGTCTCAGACTTTGCTCGAATTTCCGCGCCATTGACCCAGTTGACCCGCAAGGATGTGCAGTTTGCTTGGACAGCAGAGTGCCAGGATTCTTTTGAGAAGTTGAAGCGAGGCTTGATGACGGCTCCTATTCTCACGCTTCCAGATGGAACTGGAGGATTCTCAGTGTATTGTGATGCTTCAGGCAGAGGTTTAGGATGTGTTCTGATGCAGCATGGGAAGGTAATAGCTTATGCGTCACGACAACTTCGTGATCATGAGAGGAATTACCCAACCCATGACTTGGAGCTGGCAGCAGTAGTATTTGCACTTAAGTTGTGGAGGCACTACTTGTACGGAGATAGGGTGGAAATTTTCACCGACCACAAGAGCCTGAAGTATGTTTTCACCCTGAAGGATCTCAACATACGTCAGAGGAGATGGCTAGAACTGCTTGTGGATTATGATGTCAACCTTCAGTATCACCCGGGGAAGGCCAACGTTGTTGCAGATGCATTGAGCAAGAGAGCCGGAGTTTATTTTCTGACAGCGCAACCAGAACTGTTAGCCGACCTTCAGAAGATGGGTATAGAAGTTGTCCTTCCTTCTAGTGTGGCATTGATGGCCAGCATGCAAGTCCAGTCCACTATAGTCGAGAGGATCCGGATGGCGCAGTCAGTAGATTCTAAGCTTCAGCGACTCAGAGCAGAGTGTGAGGCAGGACGAAGACCAGAGTTATGCATTCATGAAGATGGTACACTTCGACATGGTAAGCGTCTTTGTGTACCCAGTGGAGATATTAGACAGGAGATCATGACGGAGGCTCACAGTTTGCAGTATTCCGTTCATCCCGGCGGTACGAAGATGTACCGTAATATTCGTCAGCACTTTTGGTGAAATGGCATAAAGAGGGAGATAGCCCGGTTTGTCTCTCGTTGTTTAGTCTGCCAACAAGTTAAGGCTGAACATCAGAGACCAGCTGGACTACTTCAACCATTGTCGATTCCCGAGTGGAAATGGGAGCATATAACCATGGACTTTGTGACTGGATTGCCTAGATCCCCGGCTGGCAGAGACGCTATTTGGGTTGTCATAGACAGGCTCATGAAGGTGGCTCACTTTCTTCCGTTCAGAGTTGGTCAGTCGACGGCTCAGCTAGTGGAGATGTATCTTCGACAGATCGTCAGGCTTCACGGTGTACCAGTCTGTATCACTTCAGACAGAGATTCAAGATTTATGTCGCACTTTTGGCGTAGCTTGCAAGAGAGTTTGGGAACTCGCCTCCAGTTCAGCTCCGCTTATCATCCGCAGACAGATGGTCAGTCAGAGCGCACGATCCAGACTCTTGAAGATATGTTACGGTCATGTACACTCGACTTCGGTGGTTCGTGGGAAGATCACGTGCACCTGGTGGAGTTCTCGTACAACAACAGTTTCCAGGCCAGTATCCAGATGGCACCGTTCGAGGTACTGTATGGTAGGAAGTGTCGATCCCCGCTAGCCTGGGATGATGTTGGAGAGAGGCAGATGCTTGGTCCGGAAATGATTGCTCAGACTGTTGAAGTGGTCAGAAGAGTCAGAGATCATCTTCGAGTTGTCCAAGATCGCCAGCGTCATTGGGCCGATTCTCATCGGTGCCCTCTTGAGTTTTCTGTCGGCGACCATGTATTCCTGAGGATTTCGCCTAACCGTGGCGTCATTCGTTTCGGCGTACGGGGAAAGCTTAGTCCTAGGTATATAGGGCCGTTCGATATTCTAGAGCGAGTAGGTGATGTATCCTATCATCTCGCTCTTCCGCCGTCGCTAAGAGAGGTGCATGACGTGTTCCATGTATCTCATCTACGACGGTATATCCCGGACCCGAGCCATATCCTGGATCATTCGGAATTGGTTGTTGGTACCAACCTTTCGTATGAGGAGAGGCCCGTGTCTATATTGGACCGGAGAGAGAAGATACTCAAGAACAAGACTATTAGTTTAGTCCGAGTTGCTTGGGGTCATCACTCTTTGGGTGAGTCAACGTGGGAGCGTGAGGATGATATACGATCGCGATATCCCGACATGTTTGACTCGTAAGGTATAATGTCTTCCTTATGCCTTATGCTTTCAATTCCTTGCTTGAATAAATGACTGCATGGTAGACTGCTTGTTATAGATTACGATTATTATAGCTTGTCCTTATAATTCTAGCCTCTTGATTAAATTCCGAGGACGGAATTCTTTTAAGGAGGGTAGAGTTGTAATGCCTGTAGTTCGTATTATGTATCTTGGAATACGTGTACGTATTTTCTCTTGTATTGCATATCTCATGGCTTGGCTCGGTTTATTTTGGGTTGGTTCGGCTAGGCTTGGGTTGCCTTGGTTCATCATGAACCAAGGAGAAACCCCCCACCTACCACCACCATCCTCATTTATATATTTCCACCTAACTCTCTCTCTTTCTTCATTTATTCTTCTCCTTCACTTCTTCTTCTCCACCATTTACTTCTACACCTACCAGGAAAGAGAGCTAGGCAAGTGCAAACTTGCTTCATGATGGATCTCAAGTTTTATTGTTCCATTCTCTTCCTCACTTGATTCTAAGATACTTTAGAACTTGGCATTTTCCATTTTTATGGTTATATTTTTGTAGATCTAAGTTTTAAGTTCCTTCTTGTTTAGTTTTTCTTGGTTTTGATCTCTAAAAACTTGGTATTTCTAAAAACTAATGGTTCTATGTTGTAGAGAATTCAATTTCCTTCAGTTTTGGCTTTTGTTTCGCTTGATTTCGACTCCGAATGAGAAAGTTATGGCCATGGCAAGTTTTCAGAATTTTCATGGCTAAACTTGCTGTTTGGGGACGACGAACCTCATGCGCCGGGAGGCCATGCGTCGGGAGGCAATGCGCCGATTTGTGCAGAAATCTTATGCGCCGATTTGTGTCGGGAGGCCATGCGCCGATTTGTGCAGGAATCCCATGCGCCGATTTGTGCAGAAATCCCATGCGCCGATTTGTGCAAAAATCTCATGCGCCGATTTGTGCAGGAATCCCATGCGTCGATTTGTGCAGAAATCCCATGCGCCGATTTGTGCAGAAATCTCATGCGCCGATTTGTGCAGAAATCTCATGCGCCGATTTGTGCAGAAATCTCATACGCCGATTTGTACAGGAATCTCATGCGTCGATTTGTGCAGGAATCTCATGCGCCAATTTGTGCAGAAATCTCATGCGCCAATTTGTGCAGGAATCTCATGTGCCGATTTGTACAGGAATCCCATGCGCCGATTTGTGCAGAAATCTCATGCGCCGATTTGTGCAGAAATCCCATGCGCCAATTTGTGCAGGAATTCCATGCGCCGATTTGTGCAGGAACCTCATGCGCCGATTGTGCAGGAATCCCATGCGCCGGAATTGCCCTATTTCGCTGTTTTTCCCTGTTTAAGTTATTTTGTAGCTAGAATCTCGAAAAAACTCAAAACATAAAAGTTGTAGATCTTTTCATTGGCTTCAAGAATATGTCACTAGTTATTTTATGCAAGTTTCTCTTATTCATGATATTGTAAGAATAGAACACGATAGTGGCCCGCTGTGGCGCACTCTTGACAAGAAAACTGACATGATATATCTCGGCATGCTGTTACGACAGCTAGCCTGACATGACAAGTATGAAAGACTTGGACACCGTGGACGATTGTGTTTGTATAAATAAACTAGTACTGTCTTGCATCATGTCTAGGATGGGGATCCTGAGTACCACGGTCAGGGGTACCTACTGAAATTGACTAAGGCTAATTAACTAGAATGATTCAGTAGTCATGAAGAGATTCTCAGCTACAGGCAATCCCGTTATCTGGACGCATTCAGTGGACTTGTAGCCTACCGACGAGTAGGGCACATTTCCAGCACACAGTCATGTGTTGCATTCTTCCTAAACGGACATTCGACCTGGATAATCGGATGGTCTGCAGGGCTTGTGGTTGTTGGGATAATCTCGTTGCATCTTGCTAGTAACTAGGCCTGTGATAACCCTAGTTAGTTAAAGTATCAAGCCGTACTCCTTGCTTGGCCGTGATTGATTGAATGAAGTTTATTCCAGCTTAGTCTTATCCTGATCCTGTGCAAGATTGTGACAGGACATGATTATTGATGCTTGCCTTAACAATAACAATCGGGGGTCCAGTTCTGTTCAGGCGAAGGGTTACAACCCCGGTCCTTGTTTGGTTTAAGGGTTGTAACCTGGCTCCTGGAGCAGTTCTGTGTCCTCTCTTCGTTTATTGTCTTATTGCAACCCCTGTCATGCTCGTCATGTTTTACCTTACTTCAAATACCATGATTATTTATATTGGCCTTAACAATAAAGATCAGGGGTCCAGTTCTGTTCAGACGAAGGGTTACAACCCCGGTCCTTGTTTGGTTTAAGGGTTGTAACCTGGCTTCCAGAGCAGTTCTGTGTCCTCTCTTCATTTATTGTCTTGTTACCTTATCAATAGTAATTGAGGCGGGTTTCTATTCAGGCGAAGGATTGCAACCCCGGTCCTTGTTTGGTTTAAGGGTTGCAGTCTGGCTACTTGAATGGTTTCTCCGTGCTCAATATATTATTGATTATCTCAGTTATTATCAATATCTTTTAATTACCTTAACTATTTATTTGTGATATGCTGGTTTTAGTTCCTAAGTGAAGCCTCCTTTATGGCACTTGCTCTTTCTGGGGTCTGACCCAGCTGGTTTTGTGTGGCCAGATATCGGAGCAGCAACAGAGGATCCACCTGTCTTCCAGCCCGATGGTGACCACCAGGCGTAACCAGGGCAACGAGTGGATTTCTTTTGTCCTCCCACTATACTTGTAAAATTATTCTTTTGAGGCGTTTAGCCGGCGAGCACGTGTTAGCTCGTATTGTACCTTATTTACTGTCTGCCTACAGGCTGTAACATGATTGACAAATCCTAGGGTTGATCATGTATTGACTAAAACTCTTGCTAGTCCTGACATTTTGTACGACTAGCTTCATGATCATCCAATATGTAATGTATGGAACGCCTTACTATTGTATATTGATGCTCTAATATCTTGTGACTGTTACTACTTGCTTGTGATTGAGACAATAGGTTTGTTCTCGACCATAGGAGACTGATGGATTGTAGTTAAACCCTCATATATCTAGACAGCCGTGACCGTATAGTGACGTGGATTCCATTTCATTATACGTAGCTGGCTATGTCTGCCCCCGCTCTCCAGTATTCTGGTTCTGGGGCGTGACAACCGGAAAAGCATGCAGTTGCTAGGCGGTTTAGTATGGCTATTAAGCGTACTACAATCGACGCCACGATTGCGAAGGACAGATGGAAGTGGCAGGGCTCTCCTACTGGCGAGTTCCAACACCGCTCGGCCTATAATATTTCCCGAGCTACTCACCCCAAAGCAGATCACTTTGAGTATATTTGGGTGACAGGTGCTTTCCGGAAGATTCAATACTGCATGTATAAAGCTTTGAAGGGTCGGTTGGCCACTAGAGACCGGCTGATACGCTTTGGGGTTAACATTCCGAGTACTGAATGTGTGTTATGCCATCAGGGGGAAGAAAGCATTAAGCATTTGTTCTTTCAGTGTTCGGTGGCATGGAGAATCTAGACGATTCAGTCTCACAAGCTATTGATTACAAATGGACAAGCAAGGAATATTGAGGATAATATTGAGATCATCCAGAGGCTTCACAATAATAGTAGCAGATGGTTCAAAGAAGCTAGACTCAGACTGGCCTCAGCTGTATGGCATATCTGGAAAGAACGTAATCGGCGCATATTTGAAAACATTACCACGTCCGAGATTGGTGTTAGCCACAACATTGATTCTGATGTCAAAATGTTGATGGGGGATTAGTTATTTTGTACTTGTAAATATTTCTTTTATCAATGGAATTACCTTCTTCCAAATATATATATATATATATATATATATATATATATATATATATATATATATATATATATATATATATATATATATATATAATTTATGTCAGGTTTTTTTACCCATATATTTGGTAAAAATCAATCAAGAAAAATTATTTGATTTTTCTTTCAGTATTTGGTTGGTACATAAAATAAAAAATATATATTAATGTTCCAATAGTATTTTTTATTTTAAAACAAAAAAATATCATAGAAATCCAAAAGTAATGGATAAAATAGATAATAACACACATTTGAGTATGGCTGTTGTCGTCCAAAATATTGGTAATAAATGCTGAAAAAGAGAATGTCAGATGGATTCTACGACTGTGTTTGGTAGGAATGATGGAAAACTGTAAGGAAGGAAAAAAAAATAGAATATATTTTCCTTTCACGGGGAAAGGAAAGGTCATTTTCTTCCTTTGTGTATGGTTGGAAGGATGGAAAAGAGAAGAGATGCATTATTTTTTGTTTGGTATGGAAAGAAAAGTGAAAGAAAAAAAATATATAGATTTTATCAATTCTATCCTCAACTAAAATACATATTTATCATTTATTTTTATTAATAATTTTTAAATAATATAATTCATATGGGGGTACAATTGTTAATTGATATAAGTCTCCAATATTCCTTTCACTTTTCCTCTTATTTTTGGAGTGATTGGATTTATTAGGTTATTGGATTTTTAAATAATATCAATTCTATCCTTCTTCTTTTGTAAAGTTCTTACTATAATTAATTTGATTTGTCCACTGGCTTAGCTTAATTAAATATCCAAAAAATTGTGGCTACACGACAATCACACCTACCTACCTAGTAGCTAGTTTTAGTCCAAAAGACAAATGAGAAGAAAACAAAGCGGTGTCCCACTAGTTATTGACCAACTCGTCAAAAGAAAAACCGTCCAATTAACTATCTTCAGTCCTTTTCTGACATTCTAAGTGGTGGGGTCGGGTGGAGCCCATGTAGCAGAGGACGTGAGGGATGGTGGGATCCGGTGGGACCCATATGTAACGAGTTGGTGAGTGAGATTGTAAAAAGATTGTAAGAATTTGGTGGGTAAAGTGCATTTAAACCCTCCTTAGAGTTGCCTCGTTCGCGAAATAAGACCTTTTAGAAAACTTAAAGCAGTTTGCACCTCCCGCAAACCTGTTTTGCGCAGAATACCCCTTTCCGTCAAATTGACGTTAGAACAACCGTTAGAGGCCATTTTTTGGATTAAAAAAAAAAGTGCACTTCCCAAAATACCCCTAATGCTTACATTTGGCTGTTAGCTCTCTTTCATTCTCTATGTATAAGACAATGTTTGTTTGAAACATAAAACCTAAACTTTATATTTTCTATTTTTTGACCGGTTGGTTGGAAGGAAAAATAATATATTTTTTTATATATATATATATATTTTTTTTACTTATTTGCTCTCATTTAATATATTGAAACTTTTTCTTACCTACAGATCTCAAATCCAACTGCAATTTTTTTTATATTCTCTTTTTTTTTTTTTACTTATTTGCTCTCATTTAATGTTTGAAGCTTTTTTTACTTATTCCTTTTTTTTTCAAGACGTCCAAATAGAAATTATGGAAGCCTATTCGTAGATAATCGACAAAGGCGGTGGCAGCCACTGAACCCGGACCATGCTTCGACATACATGTTTTGCAATTTATTTTTGGATTTTTGACACGTTTAGTAATATTTAAGTTATTTGTTTAAGTTATACATGTGATAAAAATAAATTTGTACCAAGATTTACAATTTCAGTTAGAATTAATAAATAAATAATTACGATAATAGTCATGACTAATAAATAATTACGATACAAGTTCAGGACTAATCGGACATTTGTTAAAAGATTTTTTTTTCCAGAAAAAATTTAAGATGAAAACCTACTATTTAGATTATAAACATTTATTTTCGAAAATGACGTCAAGCATGAGAATTGATTTTTGTTTAATAATCTTTTTAATATTTTGTTTTTTGTTTCCATTTTTTATTTCTTATTTCATTTTTTTTTCATCTTTTTAATAATCTTTTCTAGAATTAATAAATAAATAATTACGATAATGGTCATGACTAATAAATAATTACGATACAAGTTCAGGACTAACCGGACATTTGTTAAAAGATTTTTTTTTCCAGAAAAAATTTAAGATGAAAACCTACTATTTAGATTATAAACATTTATTTTCGAAAATGACGTCAAGAATGAGAATTGATTTTTGTTTAATAATCTTTTTAATATTTTATTTTTTGTTTCCATTTTTTTAGTTCTTATTTTATTTTATTTTTTTCATCTTTTTAATAATCTTTTCTAGTTTTTTAAAAGTGACTTTTATTTTCAAATTTGTATAGTTTTTGTTTTTGTCTTTTTTCATTGTTTAAGATTTATCCTCATTTTTTGGTTTTTTGGAATATTTTGTCTATTTTTTATTTTTTCCATATTTTAATAGTATTTTTTGTTTTTTATTTGGTTTTTTTTTCCAGTTTTTCATCATTTCTATTTTTTAAGAATTGATTTTTTTTTTATTTATCAGTTTTATTTTTCCCAAAAATATTTATATATTTGTTAAATAAAAAATAATTTATGACAAAATAATTTTAAATAATATTTATCCATTTTTTTGACGAAACTAACCGTTTTTAACAAGTTAATACTAATTAAAATAATTTTAATAAATAATTTTACTAGCAAAGACCATTTTTCCTTTGTTAATATTTATCCACTTTTTAACAAGTATTTTTGCGTAACCGTTTTTAACAAAATAATTTTAGAACTAACCGTTTTTAACAAGTTAATATTAGATAGTCCAGGGGTAAAATGGTCAAAACAACCCCATTTTAACACCCGTAAACGGAAAAGTTAGCGGAGGGGGTGATTTGAGCATTTTCGTATCTAGTTGGATTTTTCGGATCAGCGAGTCTTTATTTGCATTTTCGTGCATCTAAGGAGGGTTTAAATGCACTTTACCCGAATTTGGTAGTAAACTTAGCATTATTATATACAAATACTAAAAATAATTTTTTAAACTACTCTATTTTTTTCTTCCTAACATTCTAAGGATCCTGTTAAATAGAAAGACATATATTAAAAAGACTAAACAACAGCTTGATATCCTCAGCTATCACTGTTTTTTAATTTGATACCCTCAACTTTTATAGGTACTAACTTAATATCATATCTCAACTTATATTTCTAACTTGATACCCAATTTTTTTTTCTCCCTAAAACTACCCTCCCTCCCTCCACCACCATCCTCCCTCCCGCTGCTACTACCCACCCCCCCCCCCCCTCCCAGCCTCTGCTGCTACTTTCTCCACCCCCGACGGCCATCCCGTCCCCCCTCCGGCGACCACCCCCCCTACCCGTCCCCTACCCCGAGCGACGCCGCACCCTACCCCACGCGCTGCCGTGCCCTACGTTTCCGTCACCTGCTCGCACCCGCCGTCCGTTGTCACTCATAGGCGGAGAGGAGAGGAGAATTGGGAGGAGAAGAGAAGGGACAATTTGGTCTAATTTTTTTTTTTCCAGAATATCAAGTTAGTACCTATAAGAGTTGAGGGTATCAAGTTGAAAAACAGTGAAAGTTGAGGATGTCAACTTGTAATTTAGTTTATTAAAAATAGAGGTTTTACATTAATAATATATAGAAAGGTTAAAAAGTTTGGGACCTTTCGTTTTTTTTTATGAACACTGTACAATCATACGACTTGTACATGTTCAAGAACAGTCTCGACTATCTTAACTAGTACTGCAATTAAGCTGAAACACTCTAAACTCATCTTGTTTATGACCCGAAAGAATCGACTTAGATTCCGAAAACATAAGCATGCAAATACAATTTTTATGGTCGTCTCGACAACAAAATCAAAATCTAACTCATTTCCATGTTCAAGTTTTCCTTCATAATTAATGTAGTCGAGCCGCAACCCTAATCTTGATCAAGACCAACTTCAATATTCTTGCGCTCCACGTGTCAGCCCTCAAGGGCAACTTGGAATTCAACCTACAGGTCATTACATCTCTATCGTCCGTTGGGATGTCTCCCTTCGGGTTCGGGTCCGATCGGAACGTCTGAAACCCGCAACCGCCTTCATAATCTCGAATCCTTGGACCCATGGGAGCCGATCTGTTGTCCTATATATTTTGTGCCAAATTTTTTTTCTATATGAAATTGTTGATTTTTTTTTTTTTAAAAGTTTTCATGATTCTCTGGATTACTAGTTATTTATAAGAGACATAATTGATACATAATATCTGAGACAGATGATCTAGTGTTCGGAAGTTATTATTTTGCATATAAACCTCTTAAAAATACCTTTTTTTGTAAGAGCATCTTAAATATTATTGTAGTTTGTTAGTTTTGTCTTTGTAAAGTATACTTCTCATGGGAAAAAGAAGAAGAAGAACATTTATAGATTAAAGGAAAATTATTACAACATAGAACAATCAATATATGTTATACAAGCTACTACTAGCTATCAACATGGAGCCAAAAACTCATATACACATAAATACAAACTAAATATTATTTTTTTTCTGGGCGTGCAGGTCAGAGGGGCCCAACATACCAAGCTAAAAAATCCCAATTTTGTATTCGTAAAGCAAATCGAGACAACGATGGGATCATGGGAGGACAAGTTGATTAATCAACCTTATTTAGATGGTTGTTTGCAATTAATAAATACTAGTATTTATACGCATGTATTATACTTATTTTATTCTTATTTGGAAAGACTAAATAGCAGTTCTTTCAACAACAAAAGTTTATACATAATTATCTAATTTTTCATGTTAAATTTAGTAAACAATTTTAGTAAATAAATATAGGTAAGAATATTTTTGGAACAAAAGTTTATCTCCACATGCTTGGAATTACGGACAACCAATAACGACAAAATTAAGCATAGTGCAATACACTTGGGTCTCTTTTGGTTACCGGAATTTGAGCTTGGAAAAGGAAAGTGATTCCTTTACTATGTTTGGGAGCCAAAGGAAAGTTGTTGGAAAGGAAAAATGATTCCCAAGAGGTAGGAAAATATGGGGAAAAGTGGTTCCTCCCATTTATCTAAGGAATCACTTTCCCTCCAACTTTTTCGCATTTATTACAAAAAGTTTTGACCAAAATATCCATGTTCATAATATTATTTACCATTTTTATCCATAATATCTTTTAGACAAAAATATTTCTAAGTAATAATTATTTTATTAGCACGAGGGTATTTTTGAAAAATTGACTTGATTTTGTTTCCTTTCCTTACAAACACCAAACACTATAATAAAAATTAAAGATATATTCCGGCTATAATTCTGATCTTTTCAAACACCGGAAAGAAAAGTTTATAGGAATTATAATTTCCTAAAGGAAAGAAAATACCAAGGAATCAGTTTCCTTTCCTTTCCATTCTGCGAACCAAACGAGGCCTTGAGTTATACATTTTGTTAAGGCATGGGCGTAGCCAACTGGTCCTAAGGTCCGCGGCTGCGGCCCCTGAAATTTTTTTCCTGAAATTTTTTTTTGTTGAGTAATATCTTTTCCTCCAAAAATATGTTTTAGCTCTCCAAAACATAGCAAGTCAAGAAAAATACTATACGTTTTCTAAAGAATTTAGCTCACCCAAATGTCACTTGGGGTTTATATAGCACAAATTCTCATGCAGGATAATCAAACTAATATAAGTTCATTTTTATTCACCCACCAATACTAGATAGGATGTTCACTTTCGACTAAAAAATAATACGGTAGCATTTTCATCCCACACAAACTATTTCATAAGTGATTTTGTTCATCCACCAAAATAATTTTTATACCACGTGTCATTTTTTAATAGAAGGTGAACATTTTATCTAATTTTGATGAACGAACAAAAATAGCCTCAAACTAATACACATCCTTGACTTGCCACAGTTTGTCCGAAGTCACTAAAAAGGTTGGTATTAAAAGCACACACATAAATAACTTTTTCTTTTTTTCCAACATAAAGTATCAAACTCACTTAAAAACCAACGCTTTCTATGTTGAGACCATGCAACCCAGACATATCATTTGCTTACAACAATTGACCAGTATTGTCTTATCACGAGATGTTTGTTCCCTAAAAATCATAATAATGTGCACTTACTACTTCTACATCGTGACTTCGTTACTTAGAGCATCTCCAACCCTATTGTGACTTTGGAAAAAAAGTTAATGTCACATAGGAATGACAAAATTTTATTCAAAAGTTCTTCTCCAATGCAATTGTCAAGTCAATTGTGAAGTTTATGTGACAAAAAATTAAAGAAGATATTGTGAAGTTGATTGTCTTGTTCTAGACAATGCACTTGACAATGTCTTCTCTTCCATGTCATCAATTATGAATAAAAAATATTAGAAAAAAGAAAGAAGATGAGTAGTTGTCTTGGAAGTTGGAAAAAATATTTTTTATTGTCTTCTCAATATTTTTGCATTTGAGAGAGTTTTTCTATCTCATTGTCTTTTGAGATATAATTTTACCACGTAAACAAGACACTGTCTTGTGACTCATGCCACATAGGAGCCACCTAAGACTCACAACACTTAACAAGACAATATGGTTGGAGATGCTCTTAATCGATTGGTAGAGAGATGATTGGTAGAGATGGTCGTGAACGTTTGGTGACATATATTGAAATAGAAGTATCGATGTCATTGATAATAAAGATATTGTTCAATATTTATAGAATATAAAATCTCAAAAAGTTTTAGGCTGTGTTTGATTGAGGTTTTTTTTCCATGGTGGAATATTTCCATTATAATTTTTCCACCAATTGTATTGTTTGATTGCGTATATTTTTTATGAAATTATTTTCCAAAAATATATCATTTTTCATGTTTTCTTCCAAAATGGTGGAAAATAAAACTGGCCAAGCCTATAAGAAAATATCATTTTCATGAAAAATAACTATTTTTCATAGAAAAAAAACGACAATCCCAAATGATTTCGTGGAATTTTTTCCATGGAATTTTTTTCTAATAAAATAATTTCATGGAATCAATTTATTTTCTACATATTTTTCACATTGTAATCAAACACACTCTTATTGTAAAAAAAAGTTTATATTTAGTAATTATAAATTTATGACTTTTAATATTAATATATGGTAATTTTAAATTATAATTTTTTATTATAATTTTTTAATAGTAAACGTCGCAATCACTATATGAAAATTCTTAGTGTGCCCGGTGCCGTCAAGTAAAGAAAAAATATATTTAGCTCAATTAATTGATTCATATAAAGTTCTTATTAACGTATATAAATGTACATAAGTTGTTCTTATCAGCATATATATAGGGGTAGAGCCATGTCATTGTCATGTCAACTTCATGTTTTATTCTACATTTGCATTTGAGAAAAAATTTTGGAATGAAAATTTGTCATTCCTATGTGCCTATGTGGCAACCATTTTTTCTAAACTCACAATAGGGTTGTAGATGCTCTTAGGATTAAGGTGGGCTCCAGTCCTTTCTAAAAATATTTGGATTTTTTTCATACATATTTTTTGTTTCATATAAGTGCGACGATATTTTAATCACCTCAGCCTAACCTAGTCCACCTTAGGTTACATAAGTACCATTCCTTATTCTAAGTACTTGAAAATCTATTTTTGGAGTGCCTATAATGTAGTTGGTGAGAAACTTATTTCTTAATACACGTCTTATGATCCTAAGCACCAAACAATAGGATTTAGCTGAATTTGTATAAATAAAAAATGGTCGATTAAGGGATTTATATGGAAAAACACATTTGGACGTACTAATTCCATTCAAGCCCTCCAATTCTATATTATGGCATGTATAACTATACAATCTTCTAATCATATACAACACACAACATATAAACATGCATATAAATGGTCACAGTAATAATTATACTTAGTATCATAATTAGAGATTGTAATTATAATTGTTATACCAAATTATGTTTCTCTATAAGCCGGTATTTGGAAGAAGAGACTCTGGATTTTAAAGACGGGTTAATACAAATCATTAAGAAATTATATTATTCTAATGACAAATTACAGACATGTGGTATCCAAGTAAACAACATTTTAATATTAGTACTCCAAAACTATTATAATCCAATGTTCGATTACCTTAATGCACGTGATATCAAGTCTAAAACTAAAATAAATTATTGTTTAGTGATCATACACTACAAGAAAAGCCTTGGTTTGATTGAATCTAACATTTGGATCGCCTTAAAAAACATAAAACATGCGTGACAACACTACTACAAAAATCTTTAACAATGACACACACACACACATATATATAAATATATAGGGAGCGGATCAAAAGCCTCCCTTAGAAAATTTCCTAAAAATTTTTCTCACTCTCGGCCGTAATTTAATGTTAATATTAATGTTAATATTAACATTAATTTTAATTTTAATATTAATGTTAATGTTAATATTAATTTTTATTTTTATTTTTATATTAATGTTAATGTTAATATTAATGTTAATATTAATTTTAATGTTAAGTTTAATGTTAATTTTTGTATTTAATGTTAATATTAACATTAATATTAACATTAAATTACGGCTGAGAGTGAGGGAGATTTTTAGGAAGTTTTCTAAGGGGACCTTTTGATCCGCTTCCATATATATATATATATATATATATATATATATATATATATATATATATATATATATATATATATATATATGGAAGCGGATCAAAAGCCTCCCTTAGAAAACTTCCTAAAACCCCCTCACTCTCTAGCCTAGTGGTTAAGAGAGAATACACATGCATCTCTCTTAACCACTGCATCTCTATTAACCACTAGGCTATCCACATTTCAATATTTTGCATCTCGAAACATTTACATGTTATCAAGCCAGCGTTGGATCTTATTTAAGTGATCTAATCTTAACCATTGATTTTAATGGTTCAAATCAATGGTTCAAATCAATGATTAAAATTAGATGACTTAAACAAGATTCAACGGTTGATAACATAAGAATGATTAGGGATGCAAAAAGTAAGGGATGCGGATCCTTCTCATATATATATATATATATATATATATATATATATATATATATATATATATATATATATATATATATATATAAGAAGGGATCCACATTCTCGTTTTTTTTTGCATCCCCAAACATTCACTTGGTATCCGCCGTTGGATCTTGTTTAGGTCATCTAATCTTAAACATTGATTTGTATGTTTGTTTAAGTTATCTAATCTTAACCATTGATTTGAATGATTAAAATCAACGGCTATATATATATATATATATATATATATATATATATATATATATATATATATATATATAATTTGAATCCGGAGCGGCGTGTGCGGGTATGTATCTTCGTACTTAGTTAATTAAGATATATATATATATATATATATATATATATATATATATATATATATATATATATATATATATATATATATATAATTCTTCTAACTACCTACAAAATATAACAAATCATAAAATATATTCAATATTCAAATTGTATTTAAATTAAGAACATGGTAATATAACTAAACACATATCTAAATTCTAAAACATATGTATAACTAATTCAAATTAAAATATATTCAAATCATATATAAAATATTTTAATGTAATTTAATTTTTAATCAAAGGTTTCAATAATATGATAATTCTTTTTAAGTGCCTATGCATATCCTCGTCCGTTAATGTTTTTTAAAAAAATACTGAATATTATAATTTTAAACTCTCCCTTTTCTCCGGCATAGCCGAATACCCTACCTTTCATTCATATATGTCCATAAATTATAATCAAAATTTAATTAAAACTTTACAAATTTATATATATATATATATATATATATATATATATATATATATATATATATATATATATATATATATATATATATATATATAAAACATATCTTAATGTAAATTTAAATATTTAAATAATTTTATAAAATCAGAAAGAAAGAAAGATGATTTCTAAGCCATATGTATATCTTCCACCAATTAATAAAATAATTAAAAAAAATTATAACTACCCCGCGTATCTACTTACGTTAAAAAATTCCAAAATCCTTTTTATACTACCCGAACATATAGCATTTCTAAAATATATTACATATTCAAATTATATTTAAACTAAGTACATGCTATTATCTAAATAAACATATATTAAAAATTTTAAAAATATATCTACAACAAAGTGTAATTAAAATATATTCAAATTATAAAAAATTAAAATTTAATATAATTTAAATTTTATCTAATTGTTTAACAATTATATATTATTTTATTTACTAGTTTTAATATGATTTTTGTTAAAAAAATATTAAACTTTGAATTATACTAGTTTACATTTTTTTTTTCTTTTATTTCGAGCCACTTTCTTTGCTACCTAACACAAACTGTCCGGACGATGAGGGGCCTGGCCTGTGCAATGCGGGACATCAGCAATGTCTGAGTACTGATGACAAATGGCCACGATCTGAGCTTGCGTGAGCCACGAATGACGTCCGTTCATGATAACTCAACTGATAGGACGTCGCGCGGGCGGTTGGGGATCGACACCATTTTACCACGGGTATAAACGACGGCCGACCACGCGACTTGTCGTGCGGCACCGTAAAGACATCGATAAGACGTCGTAAGGACGTCATGCACATAGAATGGATAGTTGGACGGCATCGGTTGTCGTAGACGTCGTGGACGAAGCGATGCGTTGAGTTGCGGACGTCGAAAGACGTCATGGCCGTTTCGTGGAGCTCTAGAGCTATCATATATTTAGTTAACCACCACCTAGTAGCTATCATATATCTATCCTCCAACGAAAAAAATACACAGGGACTAAGATGCAAAAGACTCTGGACAGGTTGGGTTGCACTTGCACACAGCACCATCAAGAAAAATCCGACGGCTGAGGAGCACACGAGACTAAGAGAGCAAGAACGCGATCAAGCGGTGACAATAACCCGGCGGTAAAATTACCGGACTCTCGGAGAAGCATTTATTCGTGGCGCGTAATATAACCACCCTCCACAGAAAGTAAAGAGAGAGAGAGAGAGAGAGAGAGAGAGTAAAGAAGGGAAAAGAAAAAAAAAAGAAAAAAAATAGAAATCGCAGCTTTGAAATTGCAGGACCCAAAGGAGAAGAACTAGCAGCAGCGTGTTCACACTAGCGGAGCTTTCTCTCTACTCTTCCTCGCCGATCGACTGGCTCCCGGAACCTTCTAGAAGCTTCTCGAAGCCCCTGTCGATTCTCCTTCTTCGTCCTCTTGCAGCCATGGACTCCGACACCGGACTGGAAGGTGAGTCGGTGACTATATAACAGCTCAGAAGTGTACTTTTTTCACTTAGCCCCCTGTTATTTGTCGAAAAGTTTCTTGCTTTATTTTACTTGAACTCGAGCTAGGGTTTCTCGATCTGTGCTGATTTCGTGACATTGGTGGCAGAATCCATGTGGCAGCTCCGGGTGGAGGGGCCGGCGTACCCGGAGCGGCCCGGCGAGCCCGACTGCAGCTACTACGTGCGCACCGGGTCGTGCGGCTTCGGCGACCGGTGCCGGTTCAACCACCCCCGGAACAGGATTCTGGTGAAAAAAAGTTGATTCTTTTCTAGGTTTCTAATTGGGGGTTCTTGATTTTTTGCAAGTTAGACCTTTCTTTTTGTGGTAATTTCAGGTGGGGGGAGAGGCGAGGACGACGGACTTTCCGGAGCGGACGGGCCAGCCTGTGTGCCAGGTGTTGCTCTAATTGATGACGATTTAGTAATTTAGAGTTCTAGTTGTTGACTGTGATTGGATTCATTACATTTTGATTGTTAGTTGTTTGTATGTAGGTCTAGATACATTGCATTTTTATTCTTGAAATTGTAATTTTAGACTGGGAGCATTATATATGGCTTGTGCTTGTAATTTTGTTAGATCAGTTTGATGTTCAGCTGTAGTTCCAATGATTGAGCTTGTGTTTTTTTCCTGAGACCCTGGTTTTTGTTTCGCTGGAGTGGAGGTAGTATTTTAGACTGTTCAACTAGGGGTGTTAATGAGCCGAGATATTCGTGTGCCAGGCTCGAGCTCGGCTCAACTGACTTTTGTGAGCTCGTGAGCACGAGCTTGAGCTTTAAGAATACACACACACACATACACAAAAAAGAAATATATTACATTAATAGACACTTCCAATTTGGTATGATGCTCATATAAACACTTCAAATTTGATATCAAGCTAACTGAGCTACACTTTTGGTTTGGGACAAAGCTCATGAGCTCACAAATAGCTAAACTTAGGCTTAGGCTTGCCTATATTTCAAGCTCATCAAGCTTTCTAATTTAAACGAGCGGCTGGCGATGTCTTGAGCAAGGGGGATGCTGCTCAAAGCTCGGCTCAGTAACACTCCTATGTTCGACGTACTGAATTCAACATGACACAATATGGGCACGGTGACACGGAAATGGCACAAATTTCGGGTGCTCCCTAACGTAGTTTGGAGTGCTTGTTCCCCTGCCATATTCAATTTATCACGTGTCCGACACGAAGCTATGTGGACGCGTCACACTTTTTTGGAGTGTATGTTCTTCCTACTTGTTAAATAAACCCATGACTGTCCTGTTAAGTTGATTTTCCTGATGTTCCATAGCACTTGGTGTATTGAAATTAAGGTTCTTTCGTTTCGGTTATCTTAATTTCCTGTAGTATAGGTTGAAGAGCTTACTTGGATGTTTTAGGTTATTCTGACATAAGAGCGACCAGTTTCTAGTTTGGCAGTTGAAAGTGAAAATTTTCAGGGGATATATAATGTCCATCTTGATGTTTTGCAGTATTTTTTGAAGACTGGGACTTGCAAGTATGGTGCCTCATGCAAGTACGACCACCCGAGACATGGCAGTGGATCTGTCCGCCCGGTCTCGTTAAACTATTATGGATACCCACTTCGTCCAGTAGGGCTCTTTTCCATATGTATGCTTGTTTTATGTAATTGCATTTCCTTGTGAAAGTCTGATGCTAGCGGTGGGCCTTTAAATTGGTAGGGGGAGAAAGAATGCACTTATTACGTGAGAACTGGACAGTGTAAGTTTGGTTCAACCTGCAAATTCCATCATCCGGAGCTTGGCAGTGCACAGGTGCCTTCACCAGCACCAGCATTTTATCCGTCTGCCCAGGCTCCAACCATGGCCAGCTGGCAAGTTGCAAGGCCTGCAATGCTACCGACTCCATACATGCAACCGACTTATGGATCAATGGTGATCTCTCCTGGGGTTGTTCAGGTCCCGAGCTGGAGTCCTTATCCGGTTGGTACAGTTTCTCATGTTGTTGTACAATGTGAGGAATTTCAACAATTCACTTTTTTAACAGTGTTATATCATTCTGAAGCAGCCAACTGCAAGCCCTGCATTATCTCCTGGCGGGCAGCATAATGTTCAAGCTGCAACACTCTATGGTTCATCAAACCAGCTATCTCCTTCAGCTCCGGCTTATCCAGGGCCTTATACTGCACTAGCTTCTTCTGGGCCTCCAAGCAGTAGCCAGAAAGATCACATGTTTCCAGAGAGACCTGGCCAGCCTGAGTGCCAGTATTACATGAGGACAGGAGATTGCAAGTTTGGCCCAACATGTAAATATCATCATCCACCAGATAGAATTCCACGAATTGATTGTGGCCTTAACCCTCTGGGCCTCCCACTTCGTCCGGTAATGTCACTTCTCCCTTTATTAATTTTGTTGTTACAATCTACATAAACCAGTATTTGAAACTCTAGATAACTGAGAATTATTTGGGACTCTAGATAACTGAGAATTTCAAGGTTTCTAAGCATGTAAAGATTGTTACTTGCTGCCTTCTCTTACGGTTCTCTCTGATAATTAACAGGGCACCTTGGCCATGTTCATTATTTCAAATTGTGAAACCATATGACATACATGCACATGCATATGAAGTAGGTGTCTGTACATGTGTATGTAATAGGCGATGTTCTTGCCTGCAAGAACTTAAGCTGCATGACATACAAGAACATTATTAGTTCTTATAAAGAATTTACAATTGCAAAGAACATTATTAGTTCTTATAAAGAATTTAAAATTGCAATAAGTTCATAGAAGGTTTTGACTTGGTATGTCTAGGATGTGCTCTCCTAATTTTGCTTAGTAGGGCATTGTTGTGATGGCCACTTGGTCGGGGTTTATTTGCTCTGGAATTTGATCATTATTGGTCTATTCTTTCCAACATTAGAATGTCTATTTTCTTAACTTATGAATTCTTCAATTCTTCCATTATTAATTTATGAACTTACAACTATTTATAGGCTCTCAAGCAATGAAAATAAGATAAAACCAATCTCAAAAGGCTCATCCCTAAGACAACTTAAATCATAACTTATAAAATAGATAAAAGCAATCTCTATCTAGAATAAACAAAATTAACTAAAAGATAACAAAAAATCTAAACTTGTTTTCCACCATTCTTCTTGGCGTTGAAAAATTTACCTCTTGGTGAATCGTGTAAGCGTAAAAGAATTATACTCCTGATTTCCTCCAAATTGGCACGACGAAGTTACCTGATCTGGTAGTTTAGTCAACATAAGGACCTCTGCAAAGATGACGAAACCCTACGGCGATACCGGCGGTTGTGGAGGCGGAAGAAGCAAAATACACTTCACAAATAACATCAAGTATCTTTATAAATGGTGGTCGTCTCTGTGCGTCCAAAGAAGTAAAATGTCGTCCCCACAATCAATTGTTATTTTCTGCAAACTATTACAATTTTGTAATAAAGAAAGAATAGAAATTGTATACGGGTTTGATTATTGGGACACGTTCAAAATATTTAGAAAAATTAATAGGTTCTTTAAATTCATTGGAACGATTAGACGTATTTAATTCTTTTAGGGATGGTGTATAAATCAAAATTGATTTTATTTTAAATCTAGACTTAGTTTCAACCACTAACCTAGTTTGTGTCTTAATTATGATAGGTTCAACTAAAGGGTACTCTAACGATGTGGTCGACTCTTAATTGAACTCTACTTGTGTAGATAATTTTACTATTTTAGGTTCATTAGTTTAGCTAATTGATCCTCTAAAGATATGGTTGATTCCAGCATGGACTCTATTTGTATATCAATATTAGTCTTTTTTCTAACACAATGATTGTCATGTATAGCTTTTACAAGTTTATCACGTTTAGAATCTAAAAGATCCTTAACGTTTTAATGAACTCTTCATGATCCATATTTTAGTTTTAATTGCTCCCTAGTCTTACCTATGAATTGAAAAAATATTCTTAACCTAGAGCTCTGATACCAATTTGACGTGGAACGAAGACCTAGAGGAAATATGATTAATATGAAATTGAAGATTTGGAAAAAATTGGGCGCGGAAGTTTTAAATGAAACTTGAACTATCAACTATTATAAATTTTATCACAAATAATTTTAATAGAAAGACAAAAATAATAAATTAGGAATATCCAATTTTGGGAACATGCATGTTGTGTTGGATCTCAATTATGCGGCTTTTGTACTCGAGATCATTTCGCGTCAACGTTGGAGGCGGAGAAGAAGACAAGATAGAGAGATTTACTTTATGATTTTGGCATCACACCATACAAACTCAAAATTGATTTCTCATTCTTCAGTTCTTTCATTATTAATTTATAAAGTTACAATTTATACTCTCAAGAATTAAAAAGAAGATAAAATCAATCTCTAAAAACTTATTCCTAAGATAACTTAAATCACAATTGATAAAACAGATATAGGCAATCTTTATCTAGAATAACCAAAATTAACAGCTAAGATGACAGATCTTGACCATGGAATGTAGTTCAGTCCATTTCCATTCAACAACAATGAACTCGGACACAAACTGGGATTAGCTTCAGACTCAAAAACAGTAGATTTTTGTTGGCTAAATTACAACTTGATATCCTCAACTATTCGAATTTTTCAACTTGATACCTCAACTTTTATAGGTACTAACTTAATACCCTAAAAAAAGAAGACCAAATTACTCCCGTCTCTCTCACCCACCCACCCATTGCTGCTCTCCTTTTCCCTCCCGGCTGATCCTCCGCCCCCATCCGGCTACTCTGCCCTCGTCCGTCCCCGGCTGCAACCCCCCCCCCCCCCCTTCTCTTCGCGCTAGCGCCGCCGCTACATGCAGAGAGGGGTGGGGGTGCAGCCAAGGACGGACGTCGGGGTGGCGGCGATAGTGGGGGGCAATGGTGGGGGCAGCCGCCGCGGGTGTGGGGGTAGGGGGGGCATGGGAAGACGAGGGGCGGAAGGGGGGGGGGGGGGTTTGGAGGAAAAAGGACATTTTGTCTTTTTTTATTTTTAGGTATCAAGGTAAAAATATTAGCTGAAGGAGGGTATTAAGTTAGTATCTATAAAAGTTGAGGGTATCAAGTTGGAAAACTCGAATAGTTGAGGGTATCAAGTTGTAATTTAGCCTTTTTTGTTTTCAATTCCCATGTCATCTATTGCTCTGATACCATAAAGTAGTACAAACAACTATAGAAGAATACGAAAGAGAGAACACAGAATTATAGTGGTTTGGCAGTTTGGCCTACATCTACTAAAAAAATTGAACTCTTATCCATAGAGAGCCATTGAGGCGGCTCTCCTCTATATACTATATAGAGTACAATCCCTAAATCACAAACAAAGAATTCAACCACCAACTAACTCATTTAAGAGTTTAACGATTTTCCAGGAGATCGTTAGACTTCATAAGCAGACCATAAAGCAATTAGATGTGACAACAAGAAGCTGCCTACCAACCATAATTAATGTAATCAATCATTTTCTGTTTTTCCAACAGACCTCAATGTCTATCAATGCTAGCCTTTTTGCATATAAAATGAAAAAACCATACTCGTCAATCATGATGGCGTCTTTTATGCTCTTATGAGCCAGATATAATTAATACTTTGTAGTTTACCAAGCGAACAAAATGATATTTCCAGTAACATGTGTGGTTGTGATATATTCTAGTGAATGTTACAAGTCATTATAAGTAGTTGTATATGAGTTGTATAACATTTAGTTGATAGTAAATTGTTTGGATCTTAAACATATGTGCTCTAGCTCTGGGTTTATTAAACCTGCATCTAGTAAAACATTAAGACATTAAAATAAATAAATCTTTATTCATAGCTTTTTAAGTAATATGGATTGTGTCTAATTTAATGATTTGAAGTTTATGTGGTTCATCACTTAGTTTGCGTAAGCGATCACATATTTGTCTATATATTTTAGTAAAACTTCTGCAAGAAATGGAGGGGGTCTATATCGATGGTTTATAGATACCTAAGAATGACAGTTTTTGCTATTTAGGATCGCCATTCACCATCGTCGAAAGTTTGAGAAGGATGTTGTGATCGTTGAAGCAGTAGAGAATTGCTTCAGAATTGCTTTGTGATCCTAGGATACACTTGAAACTGAGAAGAAAATTCTATGAGACAGTAATAAAGACTATCTATGCATTGAAGCAAAATTTTGGCCGTTTTTCTTATGTCGAAAAACTGAATGTCGTTGAAATAAGAATGTTTAGATGGGTGAACAACACTGTGACATGACAAGGTATAAGCTCACTAGTAGAAAGTTGGAGGAGCTTCCATTGAGGACAAGATTGAGAGAAAATCATCTTTAGATGGTAGGTCTTTGTGAAAGGAGATGCTATATCTAGGGAACGACCTAAGATGACTTAAATTGAGAATGTGAGAAAGGCTTTAGTAACGCTGAATGGTAGATAGGATTCATGTAGCCGGCCCCAAAAGATTGGGATGAAGGCTCAGTTATTTACGTATGTGGTGTGTATTTCACATCTAGCTACATACTAGCTACATGTATACATGGATATAGTCTTTTACTTGTGTGTATGTGTATGTGTATGTGTATGTGTATGTGTATGTGAGACAAGTAGGGCCAAGTAAGCCTTTAATTGTTTGGTTACTCCTGTCAAACCTATAGACCATTGTGCCACCTTATTTTCATGCCTTTCACTAAGTTAGCCTTATTTTTCATGCCTTTCAGTAAACTTTTGATAATGAACCTACCATGAAGATTGGACGTCCTCAGATTTGGGTTGAATTGTGTGATGTGAGCCTGGGAAAGGGTGTGAAGCCTTATTTTATTTTATTTTCTTGTTCTTTCCCTTCTTTTCACCCATGAAACCCTTGCCTAACACATTTACTACTGCTGACGAAAGTTTCACTGACGCCCTGCAGAATCACTAGCCCAAGAATCATTTCTCTGCTTGCCTGCAGGTTACTTGACCACCATAACCCTAACTATTCTCGCATACATCTCATGCCCAAGAATCTTTACGTAGACTTCTGTTACTTACAAGAGACTGTTGCAGTAGTTGGCACTTGGCACAGTACAACTGACCTGCCTTCTGGACTTACAGTCGCACATTCCCTTCAAAATTCTAATTCCCGTTGTCTGATCCACCTTCAATTCTTTGAACCCCACTTTTATTTGTTCTAAATATTCAAATCCTAATTCTTCAAATTCTGCTTCTTGATTCTTTCTTTGTCATATTTGTTTAGTTTTGGAGGATTGCTTCGGCTGTGTGGTTGTCCTGCATTATTAGCATGGGTCCCTTTGGAAGCAAGCTATCTTTGGTTCAATTTTCTAATGGCAAAATTTTGTAAAAAGTAGAAAGTAAAAACCCAAAATTATCAATGTTCTGTAGAGTTGCATGCTCCCTTCAAGCCAGAGTGTATTTGGAAACACTGCAGATTCAAGTTCTGCTTAGTGTACCTTGAATAATATGTGTGTACTTCAGCCGCTATTGCTGGAAGTGAAGACTTGGTGATGCCAAGTTGAGACATGTTGATGTGAGCAATCATTGATGAAGGCCTCATGTCTACTTGAATGTGCCAAGAAATTGGAATTTGATGTTAAGTTGGTAGGTACAGGACATAAATTTAGACATGTTAATGTATTTCATGTTGTATGTGTGACAGAAAAGTTGGCTTGTGAGGTTCGTGAGAATATCCAAGCAAACTCCAGAATTGACAAAACATGGGTTACTCTTGCAAGCTAGGAAGCACAGATACTCCAGGAATGTCATCCGTCTCGTGTCGATCACGAATCAGATACGTATTGGACAAAACCAACATTCTAAAATAAACTGGGACGAACCAAAATAGGTATCGTGTCGCCGTGTCCTTCGGTGCCGTGTTGCCGTCATTCAATGTCGTGTCGTATCCGTGTTGGTGCAACATAGCTTGCAAGGGAACTTTGTTCCAAAATATGTATTAATTGCATTACAGACCCCAAAAAACCTTTCACTTGTCTCCAACACTGGTTTTGTTTGATGTGACTTTGGCTATTTCTCGATTGCATTGTATCATAAATTTAACATTAGAGTTTGCAGCTTTTATACAAATATTTTAGAATAGTTATACAAAGAGGCTAATTTTGCAAAAATTCACCCTACTTGATAAATAAAGTATAGGACACGTATTTGGGCTTCATTTGCTTTGGTTTCAGAACTAACTGAAAGCTTTATTGCTTTGATTTGAATTCGACTCTTACAGAAATAGATAAATGGAGAAAGTCGAAGAAACGGAATATATACATATAATGAGCAATTTGTGAGGAGATTACCATGATCAAATTGTTGCTCCTATTTCTTCACGTAACAATGATTTTTATTGCTTTATATTCGGCTTCTCTAGACTCTTTAGTTCTCCGATTCATGTTCCTTTGCATCTAACATTTTATATTGGTTGCAGGGTGTTCAGCCTTGTTCCTTCTATGCGCAACACGGGGTATGCAAGTTTGGGCCAACATGCAAGTTTGATCATCCAATGGTACTGAGTTACACCACTTCGGCTTCTTCTCTTACCGACATGCCTGTGGCTCCTTACCCCTTGGGCTTTTCAGTGGCCACCTTGACTCCATCGGCATCGTCTTCAGAGCTTCGGCCTGAGTTCATCTCCAACAAGTATTCTTTCTCCCGCCAAATTCCACCTTCCGAGAGCACGCACGGTGGATCGATGTTTCCAAGGAGCAGTTTTGCACCTCACACCCTTGCCCATTTCTCTGGCCAAACCTCTACAACCAGCGGTGGCAGTAGCATGGGCCAACGTGGTGACTATTCTAGTTCAAGCTAGAAAGGTCTTCTTTGAAATAGATTTGATACCCAAACATTTCTCAAGATCTCGACACAACGATCTCTCATCGTGTTGTATGGCATTTCGACAACTATTCCTTGAACCCCTTCACCTCCCCTCGTGTTCATAGAATCTTCACACCCTGTCTAAAATAAGCTACTTCCAGTATAGAAAGGCCCTAGCTCAAACTCCCTGAGGTCTTCCACACATCTTGCCCACAATAACCACCACCGGAAGCCTTAGTTGACTCTTTATATTTCACCCAGAAGCTCTGCTTGCGTTGTCTGCATTTCTTGTTCATGCTCTGAACCATTGTCTCTCAGAGCTTCTCTCCTGCAATTTCTCACAGTTTTTGTTGGATTACAGAAAGACACAAACGCTAAGTCAGCAGATCTTTTCTTTTTCTTGTTCATCTACAAATTGTCAAATCCATGTTTTATATTTTTGTTTTATTTTGGAATTCGGTTGGTACCATGATATGAATGCTTAATTAAGTGTATACCAGAAATGCTGTTCTGTCATTGTACCTCTCTCTAATGTGCGATTTCGAAGGCTCTATAGCATACATTAAGTTGGTATATTCATGTTGCAAAAAGTGAAATGGTAGGCGTGTTTGTCTGCATTTGGCCACGAAAATCTTCTTCTTTGTTTCTTTGATGTGTCCTTGTTTCATATTATACTAGAAGCACTTCTTGATAAATCGTCCCAGACTCCCATAGCATCTCTTGATAATTTGGTCTTTTGAATTGCATTGACAAAAGTGATTGATTTGACCGACTTCAACCAGCACTCTATGCATCATCCTTTCCACTTGCCTACAAACAAGTAAGATTTTAAGCCTCTGATGGTCATAATTGGTGTTGCTCTATTTTAGATGTGAAATTGTATTAAGATATAAAATATGATATTGATGAAATATTTTAAGTGTAATAGAATTTTAGTTTTATTTTTATTTAGGAAATTTTATTATAATCTAGAATATGATTTTTTTTTTCATCCTATATATATATCGAGGTGATGGTGGAGGCACAAAGTATAGCACAAAGTTGAGATTCGAGTGCTCGTCCACAGGAGATCTAAGAGAAAGTCCGCACTTTGCTCTTAAGACTTCGCCATACAAGACAGAAGGAAGAAGACATCTAATCGAGGACTGGTCAACTTCGGTTAGGAGATTGTTACGGGTTGGTGAACGATTTCAATTGTGATCTCTTTCTTTTCTTCTTGAGTGTGATGAGGGGGTTGAACCTATTAGGACAAATGGTTCAACATTATTCTTGTTAATCTTGTAATTTCATCTGAGTTATAGAGATTGGAATTTGTCCACGTGACGTAGTCACTGCCATATACTTGTCTTTATCTGTGCTTGGTGTCCGTCAGACGGGGGTTGGTTATTTCAGGTGAGTTGGTCTAAGTTTTCTCTCAGACTCGGTATCGGAGCGCAGGAGGGCGTGTCCGATTTTCAACACAGTGCATAATATGCTTAGGGTCTGCTTGATAATGGTGTTTTCACCGATTTTGGGATGATTTTGAACCGACCATTTATGAAAACCTTTGCTTATTAATTTTTTTTGAGGCATCGGTTTTTGTCGGCTAAAAAACCCCCAAAAATCGGTGTAATGTAATTTTGAGTGGCTTTATAAACACCCCAAATCAGTGGGTTTTGAAGGATTTTATTATTTTATTCCATTTATATCCTCATAAAAAATATATAATTATAACTACTAATATCCTTCCCTATTTAATTTTATTCATGTAAAAAAAATTGGAAAAATTTGAGTGGCACCCCACATTTGTTACGCTTATTTAAGGTGCACCCCACATGATTACATTAATGCATAACACCCCCCACTTTGGACGGTTTCTGTCTAAAACTAACGGTCAACCCCGTTGACCCATTTTTTTTGACGAAAATACCCCCCATCACCATCATCATCATCATCAACTCATCACCACCACCATCCACCATCATCACCGCCCCCCCTCCCGCTCCGCCCCCTAGCCCCCACCGTCGCGCACTGCTGCTGCTGTCGCCGCCGCCGTGCGCTGCTGCTGCTGCTGCCGCCGCCGCCGCCGCCGCGCGCTGCTGCTGCCGCCGCCGCCGCCGCGCGCTGCTGCTGCCGCCGCCGCCGCGCGCTGCTGCTGCCGCCGCCGTCGCCGCGCGCTGCTGCTGCCGCCGCGCGCTGATGCTGCCGTCGCGCGCTGCTGCTGCCGCCGCGCGCTGCTGCTGCTGCCGCCGTCGCGCGCTGCTGCTGCCGCCGCGCGCTGCTGCTAGGGGGCGGAGCGGGAGGGGGGGCGGTGATGATGGTTGATGGTGGTGGTGGTGATGATGATGATGTTGGTGATGGTGGTGGTGGTGATGGCCGGGGGGGTGGAGGGGGGCGGTGCGGCGAGGTCGGGGAGGGGGTGGGGGAGAGCGGCGAGGTCGGGGAGGGAGGGGGGAGAGCGGCGACGCCGTGGAGGGGGCCGAGCACGGCGGGAGGCGGAGGACGGGCAGCCACGTGTGACGGGAAGGGGGGATACAAAAGGAGACAAGGGCATTTTCGTCAAAAAAAAATTTGATCGTTAGTTTTAGACAGAAACTGTCCAAAGTGGGGGGTGTTATGCATTAATGTAATCATGTGGGGTGCACCTTAAATAAGCGTAACAAATGTGGGGTGCCACTCAAATTTTTCCAAAAAAATTTCAGAACTGTTCGTTAGTGAATTATCAAGCATGAATTAGACTGGTTTAAAAATCTCTACTTAAAATTCACCCAAAATTAGACCACGCATAGCCGTTCATAACCAGTACTCTAAAAACACCTCATAATCGCTACCCTTCAATTGTCAAGGAGACCCTTAGTCAAGTCCCAAAGCTCACATAGCAAGGAAGCAGGGATCCATTCATTGCTCTACATTGCAGTCATCATAGCGCACATCAAATAAAAATGTGTGGTGGAGGGACTCTCCCAGAGAGTACATGTCTACTATATCCATAAACATCCTAGCCCAATCACTATTTTGACATTTGGATAACTAATTCCTTTGTATTGTTTTCCTACAAGAGACAACTATGTTAGTCCCTTGGCGAACAATCGATGGAAAACCACGAATTCAGAAACTATTGTAAAGACAATGTTTCCAGCAACAACACCTTAAAGAAGGTGATGTTGTATTACGGGAATCTAAAAAGATTTCGTAATATTTCTCGAAGGCAATAGAACCGTATAACTTCTAAAGAGAAGCGACGGTATTCACGAAGGCAACAGAGGAAGAAGAAAGCCTGCTGGGGTGAAAGATCACCGGCGCTCAAAGCTATATCCGCCTTACGGACAAGTCTCCAGGAACCAGCAAGTTCGAAGAGAACTTTAGAACGCTGGCCAAAAATGTCGACGACTCCTCGGAATAGCAGCAGCACTTCTCTCTCTCTCTGGAAATTCTCTGATTATTTTCTGTAACCTTAGAGAGAGGAGATGCTTCTGATATTATAGGCACGAGATGGGCTTTTCAAATTCTGAACGCACGCCCTGATTTAATGCCAGATCCGGATTTTCTGGATCTGAGCCATTTCCGGATCTGAGCCCACAAGACCCGCGGACGTTACATAATTTGAACGGCCCACTCGACCCGCTCGACCCGTACGACCCGTACGCTCAGTACGCTCAGTACGCCCCGTACGCCATGCAGGCCGCGCAGAGGCTCGCGCACGAGCGCAACTAAAGCGCACAATGCGCCTAGCGACGAGCTGTCGTGCTAAGTGCAAAGTGCCATCAAAAAGCCACATTAAGCCTCAAAAGCCCATTAGCCCAAGCCCAAGTCCGAGCCCGAGTCCGAGTCCGAGTCCGAGTCCGAGTCCGAGTCGCTAAGCCCCTTCGGGGCTTAGCTCCAATCTATTTTCATTTTGGCCAAAAGTTGGTTTCTTATTCTCACCTCTATGTAAAATCCCCCCACATGGCACCCTCCATTGGGCCTCAACCCATGTGCATCTCTCTATTCCTTCATAAGTAATATATAGAGATACATATTGGTGTGATTTTCCGATGTGGGACTATCTTTTAACAATAGAATGTTGTGAACACACACAACACATAGAATAAAACACCAACAATCCCCCACATATCTCTATATATATGAGTTAAGCGTTCCACATAATAACTGTCCATTATGCATTAGGATAGATGTCGCTGACGACTTGAATCTTCCCGCATGGGTTGAACAACAGTATGATACAAGAATGGACTACGCCTTGAATTCTGTACCACAACTGTAATTTTTTCCACTCACATAATGTAGTTATCTGTGCTTCTGGCTGCACATTAAAGGCCTTGTGCCAGCCTGGATTTCAATGTATGTATTTTGGGCGTCTACAAATTTACCCTCAAGAAACGGCCTATTTTTCTGTCCATACATTATAGGTGAGTTCTTTATTAAAGAGACATGGCATGAAGCGTCCAACGCTTCCTTTGCGGTGCTACGCCGCTATGACATGGCCTTAAGCCGAGAACCTTACCCCGAATCACCGGGAACCTCATCGTAGTGTCATACTACCCGTAGCATGAGGTCTAGCCCCTTTGTAGTGCCAAACTACCCAGCATGAAGCCTTACGCTTCTGTGCGGTGTTACGCCGCTACGACATGGCTTGCAAGACCGAGGCTTTATCCCTAGCCGGGTTTACCTCATTGTGGTGTTGTGCCACCCGTAACATGAGGAACACCTCCTCTTTGTAGTGCTGACTACATTCCTCTTTAATTCAATATACAGCATTAGGCCAACTGCCTATTTGCGGTGCTACGCCGCTGTGACTTGGCTAACATAGCCGAGGATTTACCTCCTTCGAGAACCTCATGGTGGAGTCACCGCCACACATAGCATGGAGTCACACTCCTTGTAGTGCTGTGCTACCATGCTTCCTGTAAAGCATAACAGACCTTCACTCAGTCTGAGAACTCATTAAGGCATTATGCCATCCTTCCCACAGGATCAATTTTTCGTAGAAAATTCATAGTAGACAACAGTGGTTCTGGGTTCGAAACCCTTCCATGTTCCGCAGAACAAGTACCCATTGTTAACTAATATTTTTCCAGTCAATAGTTCTCCCTTGAATCAAAAATTAGATATCTGGTAGATTTCTCTTTGAACCAATAACATAAAATTTATTGATAGGATTATAATGACACAATATTAGAATGCCTTCAAACCCATCTTCCTTGCTGTGTCCTCGACCAGCTGTCGTTTGAGGCCTTTCGTGAACGGATCCGCCAGGTTCTCCTGACTCCGAACATCGATCACTGCAATGACGCCTCGTTTGATGAGATCGTTCACTACTCTGTGCTTTAACCGCACAGTCCTCTTCTTCCCGTTAAAGAGTTCATTTGATGCTACTGCTGCTGCCGCCTGGTTGTCACAGTATATCGGGATTGCCGGTATCTGAGCTCCAACCACTGGAAGATCATACATGAGCTCCCGAAGCCACTCTGCTTCATCTGCAGCAGCATCCAATGCAAAGAATTCAGATTCCATGGAGGAGCGAGATATAACATTGTCTGCTTCTTCGATTTCCACGATATAGCAGCTCCGCCCAAGGCGAATATGAATCCACCTGTAGAATACTCGCTCTCCACCTCTGAACACCAGCTAGCATCACTGAAGCCTTCCACTACTGACGGATCTCCGCTGTAGTATAGTGCAAATGTCTGAGTCTTTTTAAGATATCTCATAACACGCTTCACAGCATTCCAGTGTTCAACGCCTGGGTTGCTAGTGAACCGACTCAGCATTCCCACCGCAAAAGCTATGTCAGGCCTTGTGGCAGTAGTAGCGTACATCAAGCTTCCGATGACGCTGGCGTACTCCAATTGCTTGACGCTTTCTCTCGAATTTGGCTCCAGCTTCTGATCACTCCGGTACGGTGTATCAATTATAGGAAGATCTTGATACCCGTATCGAGTGAGCATTTTCTCAATGTAATGAGATTGTGACAGTGCTATTCCCGTGCCTGTCCGGATGATCTTGAGCCCCAAGATAACATCGGCATCCCCCAAGTCCTTCATACTGAACTTGGTCGAGAGAAATTTCTTTGTCTCTGTGACACAGCTTAAATCCGTACCTAGGATTAGCATGTCGTCAACGTATAGACAAACGATAACTCCTCTTCCGTCAGCAAACTTAGTGTAGACACACTTGTCTGTTTCACTGACCTTGTAGCCATTTGACCTTATCACTTTGTCAAACTTCTCATGCCACATTTTGGGAGCTTGTTTCAAACCATACAAAGACTTCATCAACTTGCAGACTTTGTCTTCCAGACCTCTGACGACAAAACCTTCTGGTTGTTGTATGTAGATCTCTTCTGTCAGCTCGCCATTAAGGAATGCCGTTTTCACATCCATCTGATGTATCACTAGTTTGTGTATTGCTGCTAGAGCAATTAACAATCTGATGGTTGTCATCCGAGCTACTGGAGCATAAGTATCAAAATAGTCGATCCCCTGTTTCTGAGCAAACCCTTTGGCCACTAGCCTGGCCTTGAATTTGTCGATGGTTCCATCTGCTTTCATCTTCTTCTTGAAGATCCATTTGCATCCGATGGGTCTTGCTCCTTCTGGCAGGTCAACTAACACCATGTATTATTGGAGGTGATTGAGTCAATCTCATTGTCTATCGCCTCCTTCCAGAATACAACATCTCTGGTCTTCATCGCTTCATCATAGGTAAGCGGATCTGCTTCCACATGATAAGTGACGAAGTCATCTCCGAAGTCTTTCGGCCTCCTTACTCGCTTAGTTGACGGCTCAGCGAGTTCTGGTTCAACTGGTGTCTCTTCGACAATAGCTTCTTCTTGGACTACTGGTTCTTTAAGGACTTCTGTCTGCTTTGCACTCTCATCATTCTCCGGAAGATCCGCGAGAACAATATTTTTGTGCCTTGCAAACTTGTCTTCAAAATATTCAGCATCGCGAGATTCAATGATATGATTTGATTCTATATCAAGGAATCTCCGAGCATCACTCTTCTCGGCATAACCCAAGAAGATAGCCTTAGTGGTCCTAGTCCCCAGCTTCTGAATCTTCAGATCTGGGAGCTTCACGTAAGCCAGACACCCCCACACTCGAATGACATTCATGTTAGGTCTGACTTTGAACCAGAGTTCATGAGGTGTTATGTCCGAAGTTGCATACGGTACTCTATTGAGAATGAAAGTAGCCGTTAATGCAGCTTCTCCCCAGAAGCTCTTTGGAAGACCCGCAGTCAACAGCATAGAGTTCATCATCTCTGTCAACGTTCTGTTCTTCCTTTCTGCTACTCCGTTGGATTGAGGAGAGTACGGAGCCGTCGTCTCATTTATGATTCCATGTTCTTTACAGAATGATGAGAAATCATGAGACCGATACTCCCCGCCTCGATCACTCCTTAGCCTTTTGAGTTGTTGTCCAGTTTGCCGTTCAGCCTCGGCCCTGAACTCCTTAAACTTCTCGAATGCTTCGTTTTTAGACTTGAGCAGGTAGACAAAAGCATACTTTGAGAAGTCATCGATGAAAGTAATAAAATACTTCATCCCGGCTTTTGTAGAGAATTGCTTGAAATCACAGATATCTGAGTGAACCAACTCCAGAAGATCTGTGCTTCGATGGACCCTGTGAAAGGGTTTCCTTGTGATCTTCGTCTGAGCACACACTTCACATTTCTCTACCTTACCCCCACACTTGGAGATAAGTCCTAGGCTAGACATCTTGTTAATCCTTTTACAATGAACATGTCCTAGCCTATTATGCCACAACTCAAAAGAATAGTTCAAAGTAGAAATAGCATTAATATCATTTTTCTGGGTTACAACAAGCTGAATTTTGTACATTCCTTCAGTCTGGAAAGCTTTTTCGAAGAATGTACCCTTCTTGGACATCACCATCTGGCCAGCAATGTCCATCCTCAAGCCTGCGTTACAAAACAGGCTCCCAGAGATCAGGTTCTTAGCAATTGCAGGAACATGCTTCACTCCTTGAAGCGTCAGAGTGTTCCCCGATGTGAGTTTCAGCTCCACCGTCCCGATCCCCAGTACTTCAGCTTGTGCCTGGTTTGCCATTATGACTTTCTCGGAAGTTGGCTCATAGGAGTCGAACCATTCCTTGTCTGAGCAGACATGACATGTCGTACCAGTGTCTATCCACCAGTCCGAGTCGACCCCCACATTTGCAACCTGCGCTATCATTGCAACCAGATTAGTAACCAAAGAAACCTTACTAGGCTCACCTTTTTCTGGTTCCTTGTAGTCACTTTTGTAGTGGCCCTTCTTGCCACATTTGCTTGGACTTCTGATTCTTGAATGAAGGACTCTTCACTTTCAGATTAGTGAAGTCCTTCTTCTTCTTGTGAGGAGAAGCCGCCTGCTTCCCCTTGTACTCTCTGGTTTGGACCAGATTTGCTTTCGCCAGTTGTTTGGACAGAGAATCCATCTTCTGTTGAGAGCGCATCTCGTCCTCAACATGGATCTCTTGCAGGAGATCTTCCATACATATGTCCAGCTTCTTGCGGTGCATCCTTGCATAGAAGTTGCTCCAACCCGCAGGAAGTTTAGAGACGATTCCTCCAACGACAAACTTGTCGACAAGAGGCATCTTCTCGTCATCCAACTTTTGGCGCAGCTTTAGAAACTCCTTTACTTGGGGCAGCATAGCCTTCTCATCTTCGAAGGTCCACTTGTGGTATCTTTCAACCAAGAAGATCTTGGACCGATTCTCGTCATCTTCGTACAATTTCCCCAAGGAGTCCCAAATCTCTTTGGCAGAATTCTTCTTGGAATAGGACTCTGCCAGAGAGTCTTCCATGCTATTGAGAATCAACAGTTTACAGATACTGTTTTCTCTAATCCATTTTGCCTGCTTGGACTTAGCAGCTGCAATAACTTCTGCGGTTCCGGTTGTTGGAACGATCGGTTCTTCCTCATTCAGCACGTGATCAACTTCCACGAGTTGAATATTTAAGGTTACTTTCCGTTTCCAGATTTGGAAATGTTCGCCGTCGAATTTCTCCAACTTGTTAAAGTCGGTATTGACGAGCGATGCACGTGAGTTATCCATCTTTTCGATATAGCTTTGAGATTGTTAGTCCCTTGGCGAACAATCGATGGAAAACCACGAATTCAGAAACTATTGTAAAGACAATGTTTCCAGCAACAACACCTTAAAGAAGGTGATGTTGTATTAAGGGAATCTAAAAAGATTTCGTAATATTTCTCGAAGGCAACAGAACCGTATAACTTCTAAAGAGAAGCGACGGTATTCACGAAGGCAACAGAGGAAGAAGAAAGCCTGCTGGGGTGAAAGATCACCGGCGCTCAAAGCTATATCCGCCTTACGGACAAGCCTCCAGGAACCAGCAAGTTCGAAGAGAACTTTAGAACGCTGGCCAAAAATGTCGACGACTCCTCGGAATAGCAGCAGCACTTCTCTCTCTCTCTCTGGAAATTCTCTGATTATTTTCTGTAACCTTAGAGAGAGGAGATGCTTCTGATATTATAGGTACGAGATGGACTTTTCAAATTCTGAACGCACGCCCTGGTTTAATGCCAGATCCGGATTTTCTGGATCTGAGCCATTTCCGGATCTGAGCCCACAAGACCCGCGGACGTTACATAATTTGAACGACCCACTCGACCCGTACGACCCGTACGTCCCGAGCCCGAGCCCGAGTCCGAGTCCGAGCCCGAGCCCGAGTCCGAGTCCGAGTCGCTAAGCCCCTTCGGGGCTTAGCTCCAATCTATTTTCATTTTGGCCAAAAGTTGGTTTCTTATTCTCACCTCTATGTAAAATCCCCCCACATGGCACCCTCCATTGGGCCTCAACCCATGTGCATCTCTCTATTCCTTCATAAGTAATATATAGAGATACATATTGGTGTGATTTTCCGATGTGAGACTATCTTTTAACAATAGAATGTTGTGAACACACACAACACATAGAATAAAACACCAACAAACTATAATAGATCAGTTTGGCTCTAAAATAGGTCATGGAAGGTGAAAATCTTTCAAGTCGGTTGGACTCTCTCATATCGACTTTTCGAGGTGATTATTAAATGCTCTTACTATCCTGGCAGTCCCTAGCACATTACTGTTATTCCCAGTGCATTTTAGAATGCAGTCCATCTCATCCTCCCAGTTCTTCTGGACATCGAGAAAGAAGGTCAGAGTTCCCCTCCCCTTTCTAAATCCGTGCTACGCATCCGTATGGTCATATAAGGTGGTCATTCATGTGAGTGAATCGATCTCGTACTCGTTTAACATATTAATTATGACATCCAATAAGTTTTCATATAAACTTTTTTACTCAACATAACATACTTAACCATGGAATAAAAATAATATATATAAAAAGATCATCCAAACAAATATTTCTTTAACAGATATTGTACAATTGCCAATAAGCATTAGAGACGAAGTCCCAAAAAGTCTAGTGTGCACCATGAACTGCTCCTCCGTTATCCCTTTCATGAGAGGATCTACAATCATCTTGTTGGTGTCTAAATATTTCTTCTTATGTATGAAGTGATGATGAATCTTGATGTATTTGGTTCGTCCATGGTCCTTGAGATCCTTCTCGTGTATGCTATCGTTGCCATGACGTATTTGTAGAGAGTTACAACGTCTCCAGTAAGTGGCACCACCTGTAGATACTGAAGGAATCTCGTCAACCACATTATTTCCTGCATTGATGCAGAAGTTGTCACGTACTCTGCCTCCATAGTAGACAGAGATACACAATCTTCTTTCTTGCTATGTCGGGAGAGAGCTCCACCGGATAGCATGAAAACATAACTGGACGTGGATGATGCCCTCGTCCAGATCGCTGGCCCAGTTGGCATTTGAACGGAGACGCATGTATGTGTTGGAGTTTGGTCTTTTTCTAAGTGAATTTTAGTCCCACATCGGCTAGACCAAAGGAGTTGTATCTCTATATAATAGCTTTCCTATTTTAGAGATGCACATATGGTGTGGAGGTGCACATGGGTGTGCCATGTGGGGTTATTTTTCTAATGGGAAAAGGACTAAATCAACAATAAAAGCATTCATACTTTTTGCTCTTGGAAAATTCATTTCCATGGGAGCTAAGTCCCGTACGACTCGGACTCGGACTTGGGCTCATGAGGCGTAATGTGTTTGCACTGCAGGGCCTATATAAGGCATCCTCTCTCTCAAGGCACAAATATAGAAGAAAAAAGAGGAGCCACTTCAGAAAGTTTACAAGTGTTTTTTAGCACAAGTAAACAGAGTAATCAGAAGTGTTCTTTAACACGGTTCTGATCTTCCAGTAGCCTTCGAGAGAGAGAGGAAAGGTGCCGCACCAGCGTTGCTTTTGCACGGGAGTTCGTGTCCGTCCGAGGAGTCAGAAGAGCAGGAGTGTTCCAAGTTCTCCGACGAACTTGCTGGTTCCTGGAAGCTGTTCGTGTAGGGCGAATAAAGCTTTGAGCAACGGTGATCATTCACCCCAGCAGGTCATCTTCCATCTTTCGTCTGTCATCTTCTTCGCTGCTGTGATTACGAAATCTTTTTAGATTCTCGTAATATCATAACGATATCTTTTTAGATCTTCGTTATACTTACGCAACCTTCCTAGAAGTGTTGCGTTGGAACATTGTTTTTACAATTGTTTCATATTCTCAGTTTTCCATCGAAAAATTGTGTCTCGGCAATAACAGTATAAACCACTGAAACTTGAGTAATGGTTATCTCACTCAAGTATCGTAAGATTCTCTTAACACCCTTGCAATGGATCTATCCAAGATTAGCTTGGTAGCGACTTACAAGTCCTATCGCAAAGGCTATCTCGGGACAAGTACAAATCATAGCATACATCAAGCTCTTGACTGCGCCAGTATAGGGTAATATATCTATTTTTTTGGATACTTTTAGGACACTGTTTACTACTCATCATATGTCTGGAAGCAACTGAAGATCTAATGGGCTTACATTTCGACATATCAAACTGATATAAGATTTCTTTACATGTGTCGTGAGGCAGACCAAGGATCTTCTTAGAATGAATTTTCTAGATCTAATTCCCAACATAGCTCGCATACTATTGTCTGCCAATAATATGTCATCCACGTATAACAATAAAATTATAAAGCTTTTGTCTTCTTCGTTCTTGATAAAATTATAGAAAATAACGACTTTGTCAAACCATATCTACCATTGTCTGGATGATTGTTTTAAACTGTAGATAGATTTCTTGCACTTTGTGCTCAAAGCAAAGTCTCTGGTTCTCAAAACCAGTAGTTCTCGTAGACATGTATTTTATTTTTTATTTTTTATTTTATTTTTATTTTTTTGAGATATTTTTTTCTCTGGACCGACAAATAACGTTTAGAGGAGATTCAAATAGTGTCCTTTTTCACGGAACTCTCCGGTGTACCCAACAGCCTACCCCCACGTGCATAGCAAACCCCTCTGAGTGGAAAGTTTGAGTGAGCAACTTAGTGATGACTCCACTCCAGTTGCGAGTAGTCATCACGTTTCTGAGGGTGACTTCCATGGATTAATATTGATGTCAAAAAACCTGCTATGCATGCACAGCTTATTAATATGGCCTGTTTCGATCTGCTCGTCTTTCTTGTGTTTTTTATTTTTTATTATGCATATACGGCTTTTACTAATTTCATATTCTCGAGGGACAAAGATCAGGAAACAGGAAATTTCATATAGAGTGATGAAATTTAGTATATTTATATAAAAGAGGAGAAGTTTTCAATATTTATAGGAAAAGGGATGTGGCACCATCGCCCAACTTTTTTTTTTTTTTTTTTTTTTGGTTAGCGTGCGGCTCCATCTAAGATGGCGCCCAATCTTTTTTTATTTATTTGATGGTTACGTGAGAAAGTTGGATTTTATCATCCTAAATAAATTTAGATATTTATTTAAACTTAATATTAAAAAAATATGTTTAAAAAATAATTCAAAATCTTAAATATATTAGATATAACTTGAAATCGTAATAATTTTATCAAACAATTTTTAAAATATTTCTAGAAAAAATATTTAAAACAATTTTTTAATGTTAGATATTTATTTTAAACTTAATATTAGAAAAAAATTATTTTAAAATCTTAGATATTTATTTAAACTTAATATTAGAAAAAATATGTTTAAAAAATAATTCAAAATCTTAAATATATTTTTCTCAAATCTTAGATATAACTTGAAATCGTAATAATTTTATCAAACAATTTTTAAAATATCTCTAGAAAAAATTTTTTAAACAATTTTTAAAACAATTTTTTAATGTTAGATATTTATTTAAATTTAATATTAGAACAAATATGTTTAAAAAAATAATTCAAAATCTTAAATCTTAGATTTTTTAAATCTAATATTACCAAAAATATGTTTAAAAAAATAATTGTAAAAATTAAAATAAATTTATCTTTAACGTGAGAAAGTTGATTTATTCATCCGTAAATAAATTTAACTCCTTATATACAATTTATTTTTAATTTGTTTCCAAATCTTAGATATTTGTTTAAATCTAATATTTAAAAAATATGTTAGAAAAAATCACTTAAATCTAATATTAGAAAAATATCTTAAAGATAAGTTAAAAAAAATAATTAAAAATCTTAAATATTGTTTCTCAAATCTTAGATATAATTTGAAATCGTAAATAGTTTTTTCAAATAAAATTTAAAATAAAGAGTTAAATTTATTTAAGATGATAAAATCTAACTTTCTCACGTAACCATCAAATAAAAAAAGTTACGAAAAAAAAAAAAATTGGACGCCATCTAAGATGGCCCACACGCTAAAAAAATAAAATAAAATTTGGACGCCACATCCCTTTTCCTATAAATATTGAAAATTTCTCCTCTTTTATATAAATATACCAAATTTTGTCACTCTATATGAAATTTCCTGATCAGGAAAGCACTGCAGAAGTATTTATTTAGGCTATGGCAGCACACTGATGTAATTAACTTTTGAGGAAAAAAAAAAAGAGGATTGAAAGAACTGCAAAATTAATTTGGGCTATGGCAAGTAGGGGTGTAAAATGGACAAAGTAGTCCGTTGTCCGTACGTGTCCGGCTCGATAAATGGTTCGACCGCGGAACGTCCGATTCATTAACGAACAAAACTTGGACATTTTTTTTTGTCCGATTAAAAATCGGACCCGGACACGGTCATATCCATGTCCGGTCTGAATTCGTCCGCGAACAGTCCGATAGTGGAGACTCCTTTTGATTTTGTATCAATTATGTCAAAATATTTTGGTTTTGCATCAAGTTTTTGTTGTCCCGTCCCGATTTTTGTTATCATTTTACTATTGTTTGTTGTATTCTAGAACCTTCAATTGTATTTTCTTTCAACTAGATTTTTTGAACCAACTATTAAGGTATCTTGATAAAATAAAAACTTTTGTTAATATATTTAATTTGTCCGAGGACCGTCCGATTGAATTAACAAACAGTGGTTGTCCGTGTTCGTCCGGCCCGAACTTGAACAATGAACTGTCCGTGTCCGTCCGTCCGAACTCATTTTCATTAACGGACCGAACACGGACAGTAGCTGTCCGTGTCCGTTCGGTCCGTTTACACCCCTAATGGCAAGACACCGATGTAACTTTTGCTTATCGGAAACGCTTCGCAATACCAAAACAAAGTTCCTGATTAATTCAACAAGGCTAACTGAAGTGTTCCAATGTGGACAATATTTCTCACTCTTACATATTTAGCTACCTTATCTCACCAAACTCCACAATTTTATATTTACAACTACTTTCGGAAACCATACTCGAGTGGCTCTTGTGGTTACCGAGGAGAGGTATAAAATCCTGACGGGGTGGTGAAAGATCAGTGAATCAAGCTACGGAAGCGTATTATTCCTTCCATTTATTTGGTGGCAGTTGGGAGGCAGTGAACCCAATTGGCATGTAATGCAGCGTGCACAAAGTCTCCAGGAGACTTCTCACATGGACTTCTGCCATGAAACGGCAATGTGACGGGCTTTCCCGTGATATATGTTGATAAGTAGGTCCGTCATCCTCTGATCCAGATAGATAATCATTTGCATTCTGATCGAAGTTGGCCTGCCAGTCGAAGGCATTAAACTCGAACCAGATATATCCTCAACCTCTGAACAGTTATTTCCTAGAAACATCTTGTGCCTGATTGGTGGTCGAACCATCAATCTCATAATTATCCAGATCCTCCTCTTCATCATCGAAATCATCAAATCCTGTTCTGTCCCAATGTGATGTGGATTTTGTTTCATCATGATCTGAGAAGTATCCTCCTCTTTCCTTGGATCTTGCAACTTTCCTAGCATTTCTTGTATCATCTTCAAAACCCTGAGCGATCCTTCCACGAGTTGGATCATCGAAAGCAGAACCCTCGCAGATGTTAGCTGGATCAGCAAACTCAAAGGCTGCAACATCAGCACCATCCGACTCATTGTCATCAAAATCGAAATTCCAGGCATTTGAAACGTCTTGCATTCTCGTAGCCCTTCCCATTCTTGTTTGTGGAGCTGCCGACTGTTTTGCCATGAACTTGTTCTCCATGAACTCATCTCGAGGGCGCTTGGCGTTGCAGTGGAAGCATGCCATATTTCTACTGTAGTTCAGACAAACACACCTAACAAAGAAGCAGCATGATCAATTCCAATTACGTGCAATATCTTTGCCATACAGAAGAAGGTAATTAACAATCATAATTCATTTAATGGAAAAGAAACCTACCGCGGACACTCCCATTCCCCTGGGAGAAGTTGCCTCTTTGGGCGTTTGGCATCACATTGCAAGCAGACATTATTCTTCGCGAAGTTCATGAAGTCACACCTGAAACCAATATTAATCATGTTAGCCAGGATGCTCAGGTTTTAAACATGTAAAAGACACAAGCAATCCAATGAAAACTACTTGGGACAGAGCCAGTCTCCTCTCTTCATTTCTACATCATCCTGCTCTATTCTTTTCTTAGGTGGCCGAGGTAGTTGCTCTATTTTAGGTGGGGGCTTCTTGATCACTGGTGGCGGAAGGTTAGGGTCAATTGGAACATCACTCAATTTAACCACTTCATGCAGCAACTTGCGGACCACAGTTTTCACAGATTTCATTTTCATTATAGGTTTGTTTTCCACAGCACCATTAACATGATCAAACCCAAATGTCAACAAGATACGCATAACGTCAAGAGTCATTGCTTCATCTTTTTTATGTGCCGGGATATATCCTCTCCCACATGAATTCCTCAAACTGCAAGAACTGCATACCTGTAATTTCAAAGAGATTTCAAATTAGTAACTATGAATAATAAAGAGTTAGGGGGTGTTTGTTTTTCTCGTAATTATATAGTGCTAGCACTTTAAAGTGCAAATGTTGCTTGCGTCTATATAGTGCACTTTGAAGTGTTTTTTTGTTTTTTCATCACTTTAAAGTGCATTATAAATATATGAAGTAACTATTTTGCCCTCAAATACTATGACATCATTTTAAACACAAATACACTAGTACAAATTAAAATACTAAGTTCACTGTGTTAAACTATGACACCTGCTGCTGGTTTCGTCAAGATGATTATGTTCAGCAAGATGCAGAAACTCTAACTCTGCAGTGTACTCGTCGACATTCTGTTGGCCCTGACGTCCTGTGCACACCTATGGTACTAAGGAAAATATGCTACTCGTAGTCATATAGGACATGCGCCTTCGACTTCTTTTGCATCTTCCCCAAGAGGTGATGCCCCTCTTCCCTTCCATTCTATGCTCATCCTGCAACTTGTCCCACCAAGTTGACGCTCCTGATTTCGCCATCAACTTTACCGTCTTGTCCACCGAGATCTTCATGTAATCAAAGATTCAATTCACCTCCGACAACCAATCTAGAAATTTTTCGACAACGAGATCTCCATAAAGAAACGGAACATCGACCTTTAATTTAAAGTCATCTCCTCTCCCTTATAGACCTTTCCTACAACTGCCACATTGATAAGCATAGACATCGTCGAACAAATCTCTACCGCTACAAAAATTGTTCCTCCTATAGTCACTATATTGATTAAGTTCACTAACATCGTGCTGACCGCCGTAGTCTTACCGATCAGGCAACATGTCACTGCCACGATTGTTATCACGATTCCACCTGACGAAATCATCAAACTCCTCACTCGAACTGGAGGGATCTAAACAAGTCTTGCGTGGACGACGCTCTCGCGTTGGTATTTTCCATCTCCCGGGAGGTCGAGGGTGTTAAAAATGGTGGGGGTATACGCATTTGGGGCTCGTTTGGATCAAGTTTTTGGATTCCTGGCAATAGATTTTCAATTCCTTTTCCATGGAAAAGGAATTCAACATTCCCATACCCATGTTTGGTTAGGTTGGGAATAGGCAGTTCAAAATTTTAAAAAATATTATTTTCATGTTTGGTTCACACATGGATAGAAATCTTAATTTATTTAGTTTTACTTTAATACCCTTTCACTAATTTCATGATGATTCACATGTTTGGGATGAGAGTTGAAAATTTGAAAATAAAGCGAGGGTATAACCGTCCAAACAAAATAATCCATGGGAATAGCTTTCCCAAACATGGGTAAGGAATTCAAATCCCATTCCCAAGCTTCAAAAACTTGAACCAAACGCCCCCTTGTTGTTCAGGGCAATCAAGAGTCATCGAAATAGCCAGAACTGAATGTGAAAAGTATGAAAAAAATCGTAATGTATTTCACCAGAAAATCGATAATGCTCCTACGGAAGTATCTACTCGTTACAAAATTTTAGGTATCAAAGTACTGATCTCATTCATTTAAGTCAAAATGTAAGAAGGGATTTGCAACATCTGAAATGTCCTACATGTGATGTCATTTCTTAATCATGAATCAGTTTTCTCAACGATTCCTGATTTCCTACCTAATGCTCAACTTGCTGGGCGCGTAGGATCACATCACGCATAGAGACTTCCATGTGATGGACCTGCGCAAAGAGGCCTTCAACCTCGTGCTCTTCGGTAAGGAGTTGTTGGTTGTTGTCATCGTAGGTTCCCATCATGCCTCTCGACACATCAAGGTTCTAATACCACCCGACAGAACATGAAAACGTTGATCGGTAAAAACCAAATGACCCAAGATAATGATGACTAGAACCCCAATTCTCAAGCAAAAGAATCAATAAGAGAGAAACTCAATATGAATAAGAAATGAAAAGTAATGAATATGTTTATCTCTTTCTACCTAGCGTTATTTACATTGTTTGCACTATCAGTCGATACCGATCCGATACGGCCGATACCGATACGATTTGACATGTCCCAATCCGATACAATCTGATATGACAGTGGGGGTCTCTTTTCTAGTCAATTAGGCAAAAAAAAAAAATTTGAACGAAAAAGACCAATCAACAAGGTTGTAAAAGCATAGTAAGGTTGTAAAAGCATGTAAAAGAAGAAAACTTATATATCGCATATAAACCAATCGACAAGGGTGACTACTATTTCATTTAATTTCATAACAATTAAGAAACAAAAAAAAAATACTTAAAATTATGTCTAAATGTATAAAATATTTTTTTCTTCTAAAGTTTTAATAATTCATTAATAATTATTTGCTTTCCGATAGCAAAAAATTTGATACTCTGATCCGAAACTGCTAATAATGCTGATTCTGATACTCATAGAAAGGCTTCGATCCCGATTCCGATAATACTGCGAACCTTGCTTATTTATACTAAAAAATATACTTCCCTAAGAAACTAGTCCTAATTAAACTAGAAAAACAAATAAAAGATACAAAGAAATCCTAATAAAAAAAGGATTTGGAAAATCTTCATAACCAGCCTAAATAGGACATCATAATCAAAAAGATATGGTGGACTGTTTTTGGCTTCTCCGCTGGTTTGATCTTCTGTACGCCGTCCGCGTCAAGTCTTCTCACGAATCATTACCTTAAGAATGGAAAAAAATAAATCAAGATGCACTTGATTTAGAACTCTCCAAAATGGCATTACTTTTTGCAGTTTTGCTTGTACCATACGGATGAACTCAATGCCCTATAACAAATATTATCCTTTTACCTCTTCTTCCATACTCTTCTAGTCTATAAGAACTTGAGAAGGGGTCCTTGGTTGCTCGAGCTTAGAAAACATGATCGAAAAGATGGACAACCTATCATGCTAATTATTCTTCCAAGTTTTATGACAAGGCTATTTCTTGCTCATAGCAGAAATTAAACACATACATATGGATGTATAGCTTTCTTTCTCCATGCACAACTCCGTTCTAATAGAGGACTTAAAAGATTATGATGGCAACCAAGCCTTAGATTTACTACTCTGCAAACTATTATTGATACTACTCGACAGTTACTATTTCTATCATGTAAAAAATGAAGGGAAAAAAAATCATAGCAGCAAGAGCTTCTCGCGCATGCACAAAATATGTCAAAACTCCCAACAGAATTGGAAGAGCCCTTACTGCAAAAAGCAAAGTTGATTCTATACTTTTGTACAACATAATGTTCAATTCACCGGAACAAGAGATGTTATCACAGCACAAAGCTATAAATATGGCTACACTATATATTGCTAATTTTCTGAAACTTTCTTGATTCAACTATCGAATAAAGTTTCATTTTTTAAGATTAATATAAAGAACGGGTGCACATACATCTCCCTCGTCGAGACCGACGAGCTTCCGCAGCAGCTTCGCGGAGGAGACGACTTTGGGGTCCAAGCTGGGGCAGCCACTGCCTACCAGAACCTGAATCTTCTTCCTCGGCAACGACCTGGACCACAGTAAAAGTTGTGAGCTTCAGCAACAAAAACACGCACATTTTCATCAAAACGTACTCGAGGATGTCGAAGCGGTCGCGGCCGAAGTCGATGCAGGCCTTGCGAACGGTGCTCCAGTCGCGGGAGAAGTCGAGCCCGACCTCCTCCTTGATTCCGGACAGGTCGATGCCGGCGCCTTCGGCGACCGCGGCTTCGACGGCGGTGCGGCGGTCGAGGTAGCCCCGGCGGCCGAGCCGGTCGAGGAGTTCGATCCACTCCGGCCACGGGTGGACCACCTCCGCCTCCTTCTTGAGGAACTCGCTGAGACTACTCTCTCCTTCCTCTTCTTCTTCGGGGTGTTTGGAGAGTTCGCGGGAGCGATCGCGGTCGATGGCGTCGAAGACGAAGGAGAAGCGGGCGGAGAGGTTGTGTCGGTCGGCAGAGGCGGAGGAGAGGAGTCGGATTCCGCTGAGGAGGCGGCGGCGGCGGGGGAGGAAGAGGAGTGGGGAAGAATGAGGAGGCATCAGGCATGAGAGGAGAAAGAGGGGGATTTTGGGGTTTGTAAAAAAAGAGCGACTTTTGATGCTGCAAAACTCATTTCTAAGAGCGTCATTAGTAAGGCCCATCCCATTTTCTAGATTCTAGATTTAGAATGTAGCCATATAGGAGCTCATTTTGTAGAATAATAAGTCTCATCCCTAGTTCCAATTTCTACAATTTCGGTCCCAACCCATCCATGGGTGCTAAGGGTTGGGCCTCCCAATTTCTAGATTCTAGATTGTAGAAACTCGTTTTGTAGAATAGTAAGTTCCAATTTGGAGCCCAATTTTCTAGATTCTAAATTTTATATTATTTTTTTCCTACATTAATTTTTGACTACACAATTTTTGGGACCGGAGCTCACTTTATCATTTTCTACTATTCTCATACAAACCCAACTCATTCTACATTTACCTTTTTTTTGAAATTTTGGGCTCCAAATTGCATTGGAGAGTTCACCAAAAATGGTTGCCACATATAAATGGTCAAATTAGCTAGCCAATGTCTGAGAAAAATTTACTGGAGCTATCCAAATTTTCTACTCATGGGATCCAAATCCCACACCTCCTCAAAGTCTAAATTTTACTCTAATTTCTAAATTTCACTCTCTCTCTCTTCCAAAACCCTAACTTTCTTCTTCTTCTTCTCCACCATTTCCATTCTTACACCTCCATCAAAACCTTTTCTTCTCTTCTTCTTCTTCTCCACCATTTCCATCATCACCATCTCCATCAAAACCCTATTTTCCTTCTCATTTTCAATTTCAATGGCACCCAAAAAATTAAATAAACCCTAAAATGCATGAAAATAAAGCTTAAATACTTCTTTCCTTACAAAGAATGCATGGAACTAAACCCTAAAATGCATATTTCACTCTATTATCAATATTGAAATAAACCCACTCTATTATCAATACTGAAATAAACCCAAACATGTTTTTTTTCATTCGGCAATTTCGACTTTAGGACTGTTAGAAATTGTGGCAGTCCTGAAAGGGACTTGTTGTACCTCAATTTCTGGTAGTCCTAAATATGTCTAGGATTGCCAGAAGTTGTGGCAGTCCTGCTGTCCCTTTCAGGACTGCCACAATTTTTGGCAGTTCTCAGTACTTCTATGACTGCCAGCAATTGTGGCAGTCCTGTTGTACATCGAGTCTATTTTAAGACTGCCACAATTTCTGGCAGTACTCAATACTTCTAGAATTATCAAAATTTGTGGCAGTCCTGATATGAACCCAATTCTTCTACAACTAGGATTTCATGCATAATTCTTCTATTAATAAAGAAAAATTGGTTAATAGACTAATAGATTAATAGATTTGATAACCCAATTTCTTCTACAACTAGGGTTTCATCAATAATGTCCAAACAAGAAGAAGAAAAATAAACTAGGGTTTGGAGAAAAAGATCTGAGAAATTAGAAGAGAGCAAAAAATCAAAATAAACTAGGTTTGAAAAAATTAATGTTCTTGTTCTTGTTGTTCTTATTGTTCTTCTTGTTCTTCTTGTGAGGAAAGAGATGAGAGCAAAACAAAAGTTGACTTATATACTCACATGTTGGCTAGCCCTGAGTAATTTTTTCAATGACAAACTTGTAAATAAATCAAATTTTGCTTTTGGCTAGCCCTGATCTGTCACGCCCCGATCCGAAATCACCCGAATCATCGTCCTCGCAGGGGGCGTGATGCCGCACAAGCCTGGAGTTGCGCTCGTGCAAGGTAAGATGACAAGTTCTCAAATGGTTATTTTTTGAATTGATATTAACAACGAAAGGAAACAGAGTATACGAAACAATTTCTTTATTGATATTCGAACTGAGATTTACAAAGGCTTTCAATAGCCTAACTAAATTTGCCAGGTTGGCTACAACACTCAAGTTCTCTCTTGCCCATAAAGGATTTCACCGTTCCATACATCATGCCTTCTTTATCTCGGCCGCATCAATCCTGTTGCAAGTCCGAGCGTCAATGCGATCGCACGCATCAATACGCTTCGACATTCCAAGCCTCAACGCGTTCAAGCGAAGCTTCGCCGCGAGCCATCTATTCCCTGCACCCTGCACCCTGCATGAAAGCGGGTGGAGGATCGGTACGTTCGTCATCGCGTGTACTGATGCAAAGATCTTCTTTCTAAATCGATATTTTAGTATTTATGTTGAATCATGCAACTTAGCTTATGATCTTGCTATGTTCTTCTTAGGGTCAATTTCATGGCATATTCGAAAGCAGTAAGGGCTGTTATCATGGCAAGCATGTTACTCAAATTGAATAGGCAAACAGACAAGCAATCTCGTGTTTGTTTCGTGGCGCGACTTCTTACAAAGTCGACGCACTCGTCCTTGCACCGACGCAAGGTGAATGCGCCCCATTCCTTCCCTGTCATGTTATAAGTACATCTCTAAGTAGGATCTATGTGCGGGACACATATGTGCCTGCACTTTCAACCCATCGTTCCTTAACTATATGATGGTCGTTGGCGTATTCGCGCCAAAATGAACTAAAGACGTTTCTTTTCTTTATCTTTTATTTTCTCTCTTTCTTTTCTTTCTTTTCTTTCCCGAATTTGGGTAGCCTGGCGTTTCACGGGTTGGGTCGCAATCCCAAAGAACCGAAACTTACCGCTGCATACCATCATTTGCGGCTTTTCACATCTACAACCGAGTGCTAATCGGACTTCACAGATGTGCGTCTATCAAAGATTATATCCCTCCTAGGTCGAACGGTCCCGGTGCCCCGGTGCACCCGTTCGAGGAAACATTCCATGCACGAAAGATATCACATTTATCTCAAGTCCATTAGACCATGCAAGGCCCTATTATTCAGACAACCAAACATAGTCTTGAGCCGAGGCTCAGACTTTATCAAACAACCAAACATAGTCTTGAGTCCGAGACTCAGACTTTATCCTCTCATATTTATTCCATTAACTTTCTATGTTCTTACATTTCGTACTTCGTTTCAATGTTCAATGGCATTGTGCCTCAACTCAATGTTCGTCAACCGAACGACCCGAAGGTCCCGAACACCTTTCGAGGCATCATGCTACATCTGACAGTTCCATCACATTCATGCCACAACTGTATTCTTTCGCAACGAAGCCATCTTTTATGATCTCGTGCACGTAGGCACGTTTCGACACATTTATCATCTATCCTTCGCGTCGTACACTTGTTGCACGCATCGAAGCCGTATTTCCATGTTCTATGCCTTAGTGTTCAATGTTCGTAGCTTGCGCGCTAGGGCGCTCACCTATTGTCTTTCAATGTTCTAGCCTTCTAACTCGTGCGCGAAGGCACGGAATGGTTCGTGCACTAAGGCACTCACCGAATACAGTTATCCCATGTTCTTGCGGCTTGTGCACCGAGGCGCTCGCCTTTACGATATCCAATGTTCTATAGCGACTCGTGCATTTGATGCACGTTTTATTTCATTTGTTCTAACTAGTGTTTGACACATACTACGATTTATCTTCCGATCAGACCACGTCCGTGGCGTCGATAGGTTAACTTAGCATACAATGACACAATTTGACTTAGGCATGAAGGAGTAAAATGAAGAGTCAATCCTTCCACATTGTGTCGATACGCCTTATTGTTTCGTCGAGCCGATGCGGCTCGATTTCTTAACTTTATTGCACGACCGACTCTCATGACTTAGCCATTCGAGCACTTCGTGCTTCATTGAATTATACGTCCGATTTGGCTTACCGTGCCAACGTCTCAGCCCGTTGTAAGGCGACGATTTGGTTTCGCGGACCCCTTACTGAATAAGGCAAAATATCGACCTCTAATATTTCCGCGTAAACGTATAGCCTGCACATGAAACCAACTAAAATTAATACTTGTATCGATTCGGACTTGCGCCTTGGTCGATTCGATTTCTTAGAATCTTCGAGCCGTCTTAACGCACTTATCCTTCGGGGCAACGCAGCGCTTCGCATCGATTCAACTCGATGCATTTCTTTAGGATAATGCAACTCTTCGCATCGACTTAGTTTCGATGCGTTGCTCGGGACAACGTAACTCTCGTATCGATTCACATCGATCCATTTGATTCGGTCAACGCGACTTTTTGAGTCAACGCCTCAACGTAATACATCGTGTGGAGCGGGACATTACAGAATATACCACTCAAAATAAGGTTCGTCCTCGAACCAAAACCAACACTTCGATTAAGTATTTTATAGATCATTTTACGATCTCGTCCCACCAATATCGTTCAGTTTTCCACTATCTTGCAAGCTTTTCATTAACATTTCAAGTCTTCCCTATAGCTCGATTTGAATTTGTATACAACTCGATTTGGACCTGTACCTATATTCAAGGCGTCCCCAAGATATATGTATTTCGACCAAGTCCAATGGTAGCAAATTGGAACAAAGCTGATAGATAAATTTCAATCCTATGCTTGCCATCTCGTACTCTCGATCGGACTTATCTTTAGCAACTGTTCTCGAAATTTTATCTCATACGTATATTCGATACATACGTGATTCATTCAATAAAGTCACAGCACGTGATGCGATTTAAAATCGTATTTCTCGTTTCGTATGTTACGTACGGACTATCAACTCTATGCGTCGCGTCAAGCCGTCGCACATTCGATCGCAACGCCTTGCGTTCGAAGTCGCCACCCAACTATTTCCGAAGTCTGGCTATGCAACTTATCTCGATATGATTTCCTTTGTTGACTTGCAAATGTATCAACATTCAGGACTACGCCCGCTAGGTTACTTACCTAGACATAGTGCTTAAACTCTCCCGACGAAACTTTAAATTGACATTGCACAAAAGCCATAATCTATCTGACACAAAAGATTACATCAAGGCGATGGTGCTCAAGACAACGATCGCCTTGACACGAAGGTCTTTACGATGCACCTTACGTTCGATTTCCTAACGAGTAGGAATTCACTAGCTAAATTCCCAACTTATTCGTCTCGCAACATCGAATATAAGTTCGATTTATGCAAGCTCAATTGTAAGGTGAATCCGAATCTAACGACATGACTCGTAAGTCATTCCCTTATCGTTCTCTCTCGTACATAGCACGATTCTCGCAATCGCCTATCCGAATCACCAAGTTCGTTGGTAAATTTCTTGTTCGATCGCCGATCAACATGACCATTCAAGTATTCATCCGACAAATACTCAAATCTAACTATATCATTCTCAATCGAAAGTTGTTCCAACAATTATCGTTCGCCTAGACTTATCATCAACATGCACCACATAACATTTGTTATCGATGCAATTTTGTATGCAACAACGCATAGGTCATCTTATGGGTCTTGCAACATTCGATTTGATTTGGCGGTCAAGTCTTCTAGGGTCAGCTGTCCCGAAGCTACGCTCGATAATTGTGGATCATCACCGAAGGATAGTTTACTACGAACCATGCTATATCTTATTTTGGAGCCAAATCACGTTCTGACGATTTCTATGCGACTATCCAAGTTTGGATAAAACTATTTCTATCGGCGCAACTGATGCGCAACTATCCTCCGAGTAAGGTCATGCATTACGTCGATGATTCTGCTATTCACGATGCATCTACTCGCACTGAGTTCGAGTCTATCTTATTTGCGGTCGACACACGAGATGCTATACGCATCGAACAATCGCCGATGACTTATAGTCTCGCCTTGATCAATCACAAGTTCATGATTAACCAGTTTGTTCATTCTCGTATTATTATTTACAAAAATTTTGATAGCGCGAGGCACACTCCATTTTGTATTCTCACATCGTGCTTACGTTTCCTTACGTATCGATCTCGATACGTTGTATCAATTTTGATAGCGTAAGGGTCAACTTTGAATCCGTTTCAACGTCAACTTAACTCGCATCGCATACATCCAAGTTCATAACAAACTTTTTTCATACGCATCAACTCGTTTTTCGATTCGCCGTATTCCGCTACACTTTGATCGCGTAACTTAGTTATCGATTATCCAATATCGAACCCTCAAGTCATATGATCTCGCCCTCTAAGTTTTGTGTATTTTTCAGTCGTACTCAAATGAGTTTCGTCGCAACACAACCAACTATCTTCTTAGGCACGATTACTCGCGTCAACCAACTCTTCAACTAAGTCACACATCGTACGATCCGATTATAATTTGTCTCGTCCAACATTTCTATCGAGATCGCAAGTCATGCGATTCGATTTGCCTCGCCTAACATTTCTATCGAGATCGCAAGTCGTGCGACTCATCTGTAAGTTCGAGTTTTCCTTTTCCGTCGATCCGAATATTGCTTCAAGGCATAATCGTTCCGCTAGTCTCAATCGTCCGACCGACTTATAAATTTTCGTCTGACGTATCATTCATTGATACGAGTCTCGCCTTATCGTCCCAACCAATTTTTGAAGAACACTTGCATCAACATATCGTCATACAAATTTTCAATCGAGTCTCGGTACTCTCCCGTCCGTTGCGGACAAACCTTCCGCAATTCTCACAACGCGTCGATGCAATTCAGCGCACAAGTGGTATACCATATACCACTCAGAATCGAGTGATTTACCGCATACGTGGTATGGCATATACCACTCGGAAATCAAGTCATTTTCCTCACATTATACTCAGTACGAACCAACATCTCTTCCGACTTACGATTTCCGCAGTAATCGTGCTTGACCACAACCGTAACTTTGATTAAATCAAACCCAACACAACTCGGCCAATGTTTTCATTTGCCAACACAAGTTCGGTGTGCAACCAAACGATTAGTTCTATCGACTTATGATTTCAGTTTCTTCCGTTGCATCTTGTGCAATGATTTATTTCCAATCTCCTTTGCGCTCCGTGCAACGATTAATTTAATATGCATTGTACCATGTGCAATAATTTTACTTCCGACACGTGTTGCACATCGTGCAACGACTTATTTTTGACATTCATTGCACCTCGTGCAACGATTTTTACTCCGGACATTCAAAGTCAATGCCCAAATCCGTTCAACACATTCGATATTGACTTATCATTTTTATTTTAACGCATATCCACAATTAACTCGTTGCACTTCGTGCATCATTTTATTTCTTATTCAACATGTTACATTGCATCAACAACATCTCGAATCACATTTCACAATTTGTTGCACTTGTAGCAACTAACATTTCACAACTCGTGCATTCAATGCAATGAAAAGTTTCACGACTTTCTCCGCAACATCAAGTAAATTCGAAGTACTTACGGCAACGTTACCCGGCTTTGTATTAGACTTATTGTATGGAACATCCAGTGCGGCATCGAGTAGAGTCAAGAGTGATTTCGATTGGTGGTGGGTAATTTTTTAGAATTGAAACAAAGCAAACGT